>SKCR01052219.1:0-144935 GCA_019454045.1 Zanthoxylum bungeanum | reverse complement strand
GTCATCATCAGCCAATCACAGAGCGACACGTGTCAATATCTCATTCGTCCGACGGCCGCCGCCCCACGTGTCGCCACGTCGCCTTCCACATCATCAAAGTGACGCAAGCAATGACGTCATGAACAGTTGACACGTCAGCGTGACGCAAGCAATGACGTCATGAACAGTGCCACGTCATCGGATAAGATTCTGAGTCGACCAACCAGCGCGTGACACGTGTCGTACTGTACCCAGCGTCGCGACGCTAGTGCAATTTGGGCGTCGCGACGCCGGACCCTTATCCGAGCCTATAAATAGATATCGAATTTTCATAATTCATTACACCTTTCTCTCTCTTTTCTTAGTTCTAAATTGAGAGCTTCTCTCTCTAGAATATTTTAGTTTAAGTTTTGTAAATATTTTTAATTACTTTTTAATAGTAATAGTAATTTTACTTTCTTATTTCTTACAATTTTTACTATTTACTATGTGTAGGTAACTTTTCACCGCTAAGGTAAAAAGGTAATTCTTTTACTATTGCTATTTAGATTAATCTCCCTAAAATATAATATATAAACTATTTATAACCGGACTTAATAAGGATACCGCCAGATTGGTCGGTTGGTTATTAATTCTTATTCCGCCTTTATGGCTGGTTATTTGGGTTCCGCCTTTATGGCTGGTTATTTTGGTTCTGCCTTTATGGCTGGTTAATTATAATCTCAAGTTTATATATTATTTTAATGGGAGATTTCTAAAAT
Organism: Zanthoxylum bungeanum; assembly: GCA_019454045.1. Classification (NCBI taxonomy): domain Eukaryota; kingdom Viridiplantae; phylum Streptophyta; class Magnoliopsida; order Sapindales; family Rutaceae; genus Zanthoxylum; species Zanthoxylum bungeanum. Next base: position 144,195 of record SKCR01052219.1, on the reverse strand, counting down.
AGTAAATAGTAGAAGTAATTCCTTTTACCTTAGCATTTCATTTTATTTTATTTTTCAACTTTTATTTTATGTCTTTTTATTTTTATGTCTTTTAATTTTATGTCTTTACTAGTCCTAGTTATGTGTTAGTTATCTAGGGGTTGTGATGATTTCTAATATCACCGTATTAAAAAAGGGTTAGATTATAGTTGGGGTACTTAAAAGAGTTATTTGTTGAGTCATAATCTTAATGCTTTTTATTAACCGATCACTAATAAAATTGATTAGGTAAACTTAAAATGAACTAGACATAGGGATTTTAAGTTTAAAGACCTTAGTCTCAACAACCCACGATCTTCCTTAAGGATAGATAACCCTTTAATAGATTTCCTTACAGGATAGGAATATACCTGTCGGGCGGGGTAGTCATAATTGGAACTCAATCTTAATGAATCTAGGTAATTTAATTGACATAGACATATGGTTCAATTGGATTATACTAGGTATTTGTAAATGATCATTCGGAAGAGGCTTTTACATAATTTAGTGTTCCAGATTAATAATTCAATAATTTACCTAACTATTGTTTAACTACTTCATCTTTTAAATGATATTAGAATGATTCACAACCCTAGATTTTGTGTCTTTTGTATTTTCCTTAGTATTTTCTTTTGTCTTTTTATTTATTTATTTATTTAGCAACTCTACAAATCAAATCATTTCAAGCAATCAATTCCCTTCTCCCTATAATTAGATATCTGTAATAAATAGTATCAACAATTAATAACAATAGTAGGAATTAAATCCTCGTGGGATCGATATTTTTATACTACTTGAACGATACGTGCGCTTGCGTTATACGTGTGTGTTTACGCCGGTCAAGTTTTTGGCCGTTGCCGGGGACTTATTTTTCTTGAGTTGTTAATTTTGAAACTATCAAATTTACTTATATCTAATTTTCTTTCTTTTATTTTGTAATTTTTATTTCTTTTGTTTTCAGGTGATTAAAAAATGGAACACTACTGGGAGATTGAAAGATCACGAGCGTTACAAGAAGATACACCCCAAATCTGGAAGCAACAGTCCGGTTTTCTGAGGCCTGTTGTTCAGCCCAATAACTATCACTGGATGCCAGAATCAAGCAATATCACATTTGCTCAACATAATGAAATGGGGAGATGTGTAATTTGTGATGGTAACCACCCGAGCGATCAATGTATTTACCTTTCAGAGTGGCAGAATTTTTGGAATCAACCAAGGTACGAAGAATCATCACATTTTCCATCTTATCCACCATCTTCCTTCGATTCTTATCAAGAACCAGAACCATCCGAGGAAGATCAATTGATTCACATGTTCAAAGAACAAGAAGCTCGATTTGATGCACAAATTCAGAGTAATGCAGAATCCATACAAAGAATAACATATCAGATCAGACAATTAACAGCAAACCAGAACATCATACCTCAAGAACCAGTTTCAGATGACACTGATGAAGCCTTCGAGTACCCAGAAATCCACAATGACACCTTAACAAAGGAGGAGGCTGAGGAGAATCAACAACCAGAGGTATCAGTTCAGGAACCCGAACCGACAAAGTCTCGATTTGATTTCTATTATTCAGATTCTGACGAGGATGAAACTGAGCTGTTTGTCCAAATACATCAAAAATTGAGGATGGAATTCTGTATCCTCAAAATGAAGATCTTGGAGATTCCATTGCACAAATGTTTGATGAAGATCTACTTGAGCCAATCATTTCAACCAGATCAGAGGATGAAGACCTAAAATCTAACATTTCTTCAGTTTACAATTTTGAAACATGTATTTCACAGATGACAGATGAAGAGCTGAATGCAGAAATTTTCAAATACATCTGTGAAGAAAAGGTGGAGCAAGAAAAAGAGCAAATGGAGGAGCAAATGTCTGACCTTATTAAAGATCCAGAGCATTCAGGAAAAACATCGCTGTTTTGGGGAGTACAAATCAAAGATATCAAACAGAAGCTTGACAGAATGGAACTTCCATTCCAAGTCAAGCACCATACGAGACCTCATGATTTTCTTTCTTTCTTTGCAGGAACTACTGGAGCAACAAAGATCAAAAAGGTGGCACGAGCACTAAATATGACAAAATTCTTTTTGCCACTTTACCGTTGGAAGAGACCCTTCAAAAGCAACGCTCACGGAATTGTCTTTGATAGGACATCCAAAACGACACTGAAACCTCATTGACAGATGAATTTCAGTCACGTCTGGCTGAAGACGAAAAATTTAGCGCTAGGTGGGAGGCAACCCATTTAACCAGGTATGATCTTCTAAACTCTTCTTTTACTATTTAAGATATTTGGAACATTGTCTCATTTAGGTTTGGGGGTAAGGAGAATAGTAAATAGTACTTGTTCGTATTGTGTTTTTATTTTTAGTCCAAAATTTTTCAAAAAATACAAAAAAAATTAAAAAATTAATAAAAACAAAGGGCATATTTAAAGCTAGGTGATGGTTTGGTGTCTTCCTTCACTCACTACCTTTTTATAAGGAAAAGCTGTGAAGGCACCTAGATAATCATTCACTTGTAGCGTGTTGTGACAGACTAGTGATGGAGGACTCGTTGTTTATTCCTGACAACAAGCGATAAGAGCCTAAGGGGCTTGGGTATTTAAGTGAGCCTCGCTCCACCTTCCCTCTGGGGAATCTACAACGGGAAGTCCATTCGACAGTTAGTCACACACCATAAACTGAACCTTTGATTAAACTTTAAAAAAAAAAACATGTAAATTATAGTTTTATGACTAGTAGAAATATGTGGTTGTTATGTTGACTAAAAAGATGAAATTGGTAAGAAATAGCTGTGTAAGGAATTCTCACTCCTGAGACGTATTTCAAACCTAATTCAAAACAAGTTAATTTTTGTTTATTCACTTTTGAATTATTAAATCTGTAAATTCTCCATAAAACTGACTAAAATGAATCTTCATATACTTAGTTAGCAGATATTATCAACATACATGGTAACATACAGACATGAGCTAAAATTGAAAAGTTTGTAATATCCAGTACTCTAGTTTAATTGGAGAAGCATCTAAAAAAATAGTGATGGAATAAAAAAAAAAAAAAAACATCTGAGATCCGAGTTATTAAGTCTTTAAGGGTATTTTAATACCTAGTGCCCTAAAACCAACTGGTTTGGGAGTCATTGGCCCAAAGCTCATTACATGGATCAAAAAAATGATAGAAAATAAATTTATATATATATTATATATATATATCTGAAGTCTGAGTAATTAAGTCCTTAGGGGTGTCTTAACACCTGATGCCCTAAAGCCAACTGGTTTGGGAGTCACCGACCTAAAGCTCGCTACATAGATGGAAGATATTGTATATAAATAAAAAATAGAGAAAAAAATCAAAGAAAAAATTAGAAAAATCAGAAAATTTATTCCATTACTACAAAAAGGTGTGAAATCTAATAGAACTTTAGGACAAAAATATTACTCTCTTATCAACTGCACTTATGACTGTTGTGGGCAAAAAATGAGTTGTTTAATATTTTGTTGACTGTGTATATGAAGAATGGTAAAAATAATCGGAGAAGTTACTTATTCAGTAATTTAGAATGAAACAAAACATCTAGTAACTTGGATTAGAAATTTCACCTGATTAGTCACTAACATCTTTATTCTCTTTTCGCTTGTCTTTTTGCTTTTGTGTGCATTAGTTTCACTACCTTTTACTTTTATAAAATATTTGTGGGTATCATTGCTGTAAACCTTCACGAGACTACAACTCGTCCACTAGGGACACCTAGGGGTTTAAAGGCTTGTTGCATATGCTAAATGCAACCGTGATCCCTACGAAAGTGGCTTAGTTAAATGTTATTTTTTGTTATTTTATTTTATATTTTGCTCGAGGACTAGCAAAATGTTAGGTTTGGGGGTGTGATGAGTGGTATTTCTATCACTATTTCCCACTCATTTAACCTAATATTTTGTATAGTTTCTTGAGTTTTGTGAATATTTTGATATGTTTTGTGTTATTTTGCAGATAAATAAAGTTTCAGGACATTCTGGAGGTGTTTTGGGGCAAAATGGACAAAATTGGACAAAAAGGGCAAAATCGTCATTTCAGCGTCGCGACGCTGAAGCCTTGCGCGTCACGACGCCCAGTGTGCGCCGAATATGCTAACATGCGCCTGGTCAACAAATCAGAATTTGAGAAGTTTGACTTTGCTAACGTGCGCCGTGCCACGTGTCACCATCACAACGGAGATGCTAAAATGCGCCGTGCCACGTGTCAACATCCTACGGTGCCGACAATCATCATCGCCACGTGTGCCACGTGTCATCCTACGTGTAGCCACGTCATCCGGTCAACCGAGTCAACGATCCATGTGTCATGCCACATCAACAGCCACGTCAGCAAGTCAACCGAGTCAACATGCCACGTCATCATCAGCCAATCACAGAGCGACACATGTCAACATCTCATTCGTCCGACGGCCGCCGCCCCACGTGTCGCCACGTCGCCTTCCACATCATCAAAGTGACGCAAGCAATGACGTCATGAACAGTTGACACGTCAGCGTGACGCAAGCAATGACGTCATGAACAGTGCTACTTCATCGGATAAGATTCTGAGCCGACCAACCAGCGCGTGACACGTGTCGTACTGTACCCAGCGTCGCGACGCTAGTGCCATTTGGGCGTCGCGACGCCGGACCCTTATCCGAGCCTATAAATAGATATCGAATTTTCATAATTCATTACACCTTTCTCTCTCTTTTCTTAGTTCTAAATTGAGAGCTTCTCTCTCTAGAATATTTTAGTTTAAGTTTTGTAAATATTTTTAATTACTTTTTAATAGTAATAGTAATTTTACTTTCTTATTTCTTACAATTTTTACTATTTACTATGTGTAGGTAACTTTTCACCGCTAAGGTAAAAAGGTAATTATTTTACTATTGCTATTTAGATTAATCTCCCTAAAATATAATATATAAACTATTTATAACCAGACTTAATAAGGATACCGCCAGATTGGTCGGTTGGTTATTAAATTCTTATTCCGCCTTTATGGCTGGTTATTTTGGTTCCGCCTTTATGGCTGGTTATTTTGGTTCCGCCTTTATGGCTGGTTAATTATAATCTCAAGTTTATATATTATTTTAATGGGAGATTTCTAAAATAGTAAATATTAGAAGTAATTCCTTTTACCTTAGCATTTCATTTTATTTTATTTTATTTTATTTTATTTTTCAACTTTTATTTTTATGTCTTTTTATTTTTATGTCTTTTAATTTTATGTCTTTACTAGTCCTAGTTATGTGTTAGTTATCTAGGGGTTGTGATGATTTCTAATATCACCGTATTAAAAAAGGGTTAGATTATAGTTGGGGTACTTAAAAGAGTTATTTGTTGAGTCATAATTTTAATGCTTTTTATTAACCGATCACTAATAAAATTGATTAGGTAAACTTAAAATGAACTAGACATAGGGATTTTAAGTTTAAAGACCTTAGTCTCAACAACCCACGATCTTCCTTAAGGATAGATAACCCTTTAATAGATTTCCTTACAGGATAGGAATATACCTGTCGGGCGGGGGTAGTCATAATTGGAACTCAATCTTAATGAATCTAGGTAATTTAATTGACATAGACATATGGTTCAATTGGATTATACTAGGTATTTGTAAATGATCATTCGGAAAAGGCTTTTACATAATTTAGTGTTCCAGATTAATAATTCAATAATTTACCTAACTATGGTTTAACTACTTCATCTTTTAAATGATATTAGAATGATTCACAACCCTAAATTTTTGTGTCTTTTGTATTTTCCTTAGTATTTTCTTTTGTCTTTTTATTTATTTATTTATTTAGCAACTCTACAAATCAAATCATTTCAAGCAATCAATTCCCTTCTCCCTATAATTAGATATCTGTAATAAATAGTATCAACAATTAATAACAATAGTAGGAATTAAGTCCTCGTGGGATCGATATTTTTATACTACTTGAACGATACGTGCGCTTGCGTTATACGTGTGTGTTTACGCCGGTCATTATGCTAGCCACTTCAGCAATGACACTTGGAGGATGATAAAAGGTGCCATGGTCATCGCCCGAGGACATATCTGTGGAACCTTATACAAGACTCATGTGAAGATTTGTGCAGAAAGCCTAAATGTAGCTGAACCGGAGGCTTCTCAGAATCTGTGGCACCAGAGACTCGCTCACTTAAGTGAAAGGGGGTTGTCTACCTTGATAAAGAAGGATCTAATATCTGTCTCCAAAGATGCTGATCTGGATCCTTGCAACCACTGTCTATTCGGTAAGCAACACATAGTCAATTTCAATTTCTCTTCTACAAAGAAATCAGAGTTACTCAGTCTGGTGTACTCTGATGTATGTGGTCCCTTGGAGGTAAACTCACTAGGCGGTAATAAATATTTTCTGACTTTTATTGACGATGCTTCTCGGAAAGTATGTGTGTATTTTCTGAAAACAAAGGATCAGGTCCTGGACTATTTCAAACTGTTCCATGCCATGGTTGATCGTGAAACAGTGAAGAAACTGAAGTGCCTTCACACAGACAATGAAGGCGAATACACTTCCAGGGAATTCGATGCCTACTGCTGAAGCCACGACATTCGACACGAGAGGACTGTCCCACACACCCCACAACACAATGGTGTCGCTGAAAGGATGAACCGTACCATTATGAAGAAAGTCAGAAGCATGATCAGTATGGCTAAGCTGCCAAAGCCATTTTGGGGAGAAGCTGTTTGTGCCGCCTGCTACCTGATCAACAGATCACCATCTGTACCGTTGAACTTCGAGATTCCGGAGAAAGTGTGGTCTGGTAAGAATCCCTCATATTCTCACCTCAGAATATTCGGATGTTTAGCATTTGCACATGTATCCAAGGAGCTCAGGCAGAAGCTCGATGCAAGGACTACCCCATGCATCTTCATAGGCTATGGAGACGAGGAATTTAGATACATGCTATGAGACCCGAAGGAAAGGAAGGTCATCAGAAGCAGAGATGTAGTGTTTCTTGAAGACCAGACAATAAAAGACATTGAAAAGCCCAAGATGCCTTCTAAAGACAGTGCCGATAATACCGATGCAAATCCAGACACAACCCCAACACCAACACCAACACCAGTGGCCACAGATGATGATGGGGTGCAAGTGTAGGGGTTTTTAGGGGCTAAATCCGGTAACGCATCGAAAGCGGTGGAAAATTGTATTTTCCGATTTCAAAACTTTTTCTTAGATTAATTAAATAAACATATTTATTTAATATTCCAATAATCAAATTATGAAATAAAATTCAATAAATCATATTTAAGTGAATTTACCAAATTACCCTTACTTGGTATTTTTGACCATTTTAGTCCGAAATTAATCAAATCAATTTTGAATGATTCTAAATCATTTCTAAGATGAACTTAGCATGTTCAAAACATCAAAACACCAAAATCAACCAAAACCCCAAATTTCTTCATCATGGCTGAATGCACCACATTGGTGCCATTTGGTGCACTTTGTCATTTCATGCTTCAAAATACATCAAGATGTAATCCAATCAACATGAAACTTTATATGCATCATATACACATCCAAATGCACAACATAAATGAAAATCCCCAAATTTGGATGAGGTCTTAAACCCTAATTTTTCAAATTCTTCAAAATGAACAAATTAGACCAAATTGGTTAAATCAATTACTTTAATCATCATTCTTCCATCAAATCAAAGTCTCAACACAATGAAACAACTCAAGATCAAATCTAGGTCATCTAAGAGTCGGTCAACAACTCTAGATTAGCAACAAGGTTTCCAAAAACCATAAAAGAATGCTTACAACTACAATAGTTACAAACTTCTTTCATCAAACATGCTCAACGCTTCCAAAAAAACTTCCATCATCAAAAACACAAAGAATAAAGAAAATATTAACTTAATAACATCATAAGATGTAGCCTAGATCCTAAGGAACAATTTCCTTTCTAATAGTAAGTTTGAGAAAACTTATAAAATCCAAGCTTTTCTTTGGTTTCTTCTTTTCTTCCTCACTTTCTTTCTTTGTTTCTTTCAATGGAGTTTATGTCAAAGTGTATTAGGTTATTAATGAAATGAAAATGAAAACAATATATACTTGCTTCACTTTTAGCCTGGGCCGATTGCCAAGCCAAATACAAGAAAAATAATTTCAATTTCATTTCACCTTTAATTTGATCAACTTGATTAAATATCTAAAAACACTTTATTAGATATTTAAAACTTGGTCAACAAAGGCAACTAAGCCATTTAAATCATATATACTAAGTTAAGATATTTATATTTTAATTAATTTAATCATTTAACAATTAATTAATTAATTAATCAAATACAAATATATTAAATATATGTATAATATTTACATTAAATATCAAAAACATATATTCATATAGGATATAAGTCAAATATCTCAATTTGACTATTAATTAACGTGTATTTAAATTAATCAAGTATTATATGTAAATACACAATAATTAATCAAATGACTATTGGGTCCCTTTTGCACGTATTTTGCGTTGAACCTTTAAAAGACTTTATAAATAATCAATATTATTTATTAATGTTTCTCTAGTGCTCTACGAGTATGTTTCATTATTGAGACTCTCTAGATTCAGGTATATCCGTCATGAAATCCAATTTCGTATCCATAATTTATCCACCCGTAAATTATGACGATCACTGATAATCTCGCTGAATCATACAGGTTGAGGTCATGGAAAATGTATAATTCCTCCGTCACAGGTATCCGGATAAATCCCAGAGATATAGATGTAAACGTCAAATCTCTATGAGGATTATCCAGTCGACTATTCTATTAGCAATCTCTAAAAGAATGTTTAGAACTAGCTTCTAAACTTTACCACGGGCCCATGGTTTTATCTGATTGCTAATCATATGGACTACCTATGCTCTGGTACACAGAACTGACGGATCCTATCTTGATACACATAAGACACCCTGAGGATCTATCTACACCCAACGAACAGACGGAGGTCTGATCTAAATAGATCGGTGACGTGACTGCCATCTAAGTGTAGAAGATGTCTCATGTGCCCACAATGGCATCTCAAGTCTAAGAATCACAAGTGCTACTCAACCCGAGAAGATTCTTATTGACGTTGGTGTACCATCCATTAAGAATCTTCGGTGAGTCGTTCAGTGTTTATCTGCTATAAACACCTACACGTCTATACTAGTCTCCAAGACTAATGGTTCATTGAGAAACCATTGGAATCATATATTCCAGTATACGACATGTACTGGTCTCAACGGGTTTACTATACTGACCAAGTAGTGTAAACCTTGACCAGGAACAGTCTGAGAATGACAACATCATGATACTACTCAATGTCAGTTGCGACGCTTTTGCAACAGTACCATGACTAATCATTCTAAGGTCATTACGTCTTTACATATAAAAAGATAGATTATATTATAGAAACTGCATATATATTATTCATAATAATAATGTTTTACAGAAGTATTCAAAAGAAATACAACCGGGAATTGGCGCTCTGAGCACCAACCCCAACAACAAGACATGCCAGAAGCAGAACCAGAGGAGGAAGGAGGTGTTGAGCAGGGGGAGCTGCAGCCTGCTCCATCAGAGGCTTCAGGATCATCCACATATCCGGATGACAACAGACAGCCAGAACCTCTAGTACGAAGATCTGAGCAAGGCCGGATTCCATCAGCCAGATACTCAGGATCAGAATACATTCTACTTACTGACGAGGGGGAGCCAGAAACCTTCAATGAAGCGATATATCATAAAGACAAAAACAAATGGCTGCACACAATGCATGATGAGATGGAATCTCTGCAGAAAAACAACACTTATGAGATAGTCAAACTCCCACATGGAATGAAGACACTGAAAAACAAATGGGTATTTAAGCTCAAGAAAGATGGCAGCGGGAAAGTGGTGAAACACAAAGCTCGACTAGTAGTCAAATGATTCGTACAGAAAAAAGGAATTGACTTTGATGAGATTTTTTCACCGGTGGTAAAAATGGCTTCAATCCGAGTCATCCTAGGATTGGTAGCCAGATTGAACTTGGAGCTTGAACAGATGGATGTCAAAACAACATTTCTTCATGGTGATCTGAATGAAGAAATCTACATGGAGCAGCCAGAAGGATTCAAGGTTTCAGGTAAAGAAAACCTTGTTTGCAAGCTGAAAAAGAGCTTGTACGGGCTCAAGCAAGCACCGAGACAGTGGTACAAGAAGTTCGACTCATTCATGGTGGGTCAAGGCTATAAAAGAACTGTAGCAGATCAGTGTGTATACATTCAGAGGTTTTCAGATGGAAATTTTGTTGCTCTTCTACTGTATGTAGATGACATGTTGATTGTTGGACAAGAAGCAGCGAAGATCAGCTAGCTGAAGAAGGAACTTTCTAAGTCTTTCGACATGAAAGATTTATGACCAGCTCAATAAATTTTGGGAATGGAGATTGTTCGTGACAGACAGAACAAGAAGTTGTGGCTTTCACAAGAGAGGTATATTAAACGGATAATCAGAAGGTTCGATATACAGAAAGCCAAACCAGTCAGCGTTCCGCTAGCGCACCATTTCAAACTGAGCAAGAGTTTGTGTCACTCATCCAAGAAAGAGATAGAGGAGATGTCATCGATACCATATTCTTCAGCTGTTGGGAGCCTTATGTAAGCAGTGGTATGTACCAGGCCGGATATTGCACACGCAGTGGGTGTAGTGAGCCGTTTTCTCTCTAACCCTTGAAAACAACACTGGGAGGCAGTCAAATGAATTCTCAGGTACCTCAAGGGTACAACAAAGTTTCGTCTGTGTTACGGGGGAGTTGATCCGATCTTGGAAGGCTATACAGATTCAGATATGCATGAGATCTTGATTGTAGGAAATCTACATCAGGATTCATCTACACTTTTGCAGGGGGAGCTGTGTCATGGCAGTCAAGATTGCAGAGGTGTATTGCATTATCCACAACAGAGGCTGAGTACATTGCTATAGCTGAGGCATGAAAAGAAATGTTGTGGTTAAAGCGGTTTCTCCAAGAGTTAGGGATCAAGCAAACAGATTACAAGATACATTGTGACAGTCAGAATACTCTGGACTTGAGCAAAAACTCAATGTATCATTCCCAGACGAAACACATTGATATTCGCTATCACTGGATACGTGAAGTGATGGATCAACAACTGCTGAGACTAGTGAAGATCCATACATATGAGAATCCAGCCGACATGTTAACAAAGGTGGTTACTCGGGACAAGCTAGAGTTGTGCAGAGACATAACCAGGATATCTGTCAGATGACGATTGTTTTTTCGGATGCAGTTGGAGGGGGAGAATTGTAATGAATCCAGTAGTTTCCAATTGTCCAGCTGCCATTGAAAGGTATTGCTACCAACTGCAGGCCACCCTTGTAGACTAATGAAGATAGCTCCAAGCCAACTTTAGGTGCTAAGTTGAAAATAGGGCTAACAAACAAAGTAAAGCCATGAATCAAGGAGTGAAAGATGGGTGAACAGTAACCACACATTGGCTATAAATTCAGCCTTCCAGTGAGCTTTTAAATCATCCCAAAGAGAGAAACAGAGAAGTGTAGTTGAGGTTTTTGTATTATGTTTTATTTGTAAAACTTGTAAATTCTATTCTTATGAGTAATAGAACATTCGGTTTTTTCCTCAAATCTTTTTAAAGTGATCGGTGAATCACAACAAATGTGACTCTTACACCTTAATATTAAAATAAATAATTGACACACATTAATCATTTAAACCTTGAAAAGAATGGAAAAAAGTAGAATTTTAATTGAATCTTCCTAACTAAAATGAGTGTTATTTTTGAAAGAATGAGAAAACAATAAAAGAAGCCACAAAAATATGAGGGTAAATGGAGTTTCACAAAAATTGAATACTTTTTGTTTTAATTTAAATTAATATGATAAATAAATTTTATTCAAACAACTATCATAAATAATGATACTATCACAAATAGTTTTATAAATTAATTTATACAAATTGATATTACTGTAATGATAATTTAAAAATTGTTGCTCAAATCGAGCCTATCTTATGGTAATGATAATTTTGAACTATTATTATTAAAAAAATTATAGCATTTCTGCAACTAATATTATATCAAACAATATAAAATATAGGTTCCGTTCGGTGGAGCTTTCGCTAGCTTTACTCATAATATGGTATATATATTTTTTTTGACACTATCTTATAATTTAGCGTTTGGTCTATAATTTATAAACTAATTTATACTCTCTGTATATTAACACGGGAAGACTTGTTGACCGTTTCTTTGAGCTTTGATTTAAAATTTTCAAAGGAATGTGAATAAAACATTGAGTCAACACTCAACACAACATTACAAAACAAACAAATAAACGCTTCTTATTTCTAAATTAATAGTTTTTCGTTCAAGTTTTAAAATCCAACAAAAAAACTCTTCGTTTAAAAAACAGTCAAATTTCAATTTTTATTCCTTTTATTTTTTACCCATGAAGTGATAAAACCACTATTGATAAGTTGATTTTTATGACTTACGAGATAAAATAATAGAAGATAAAAAAAAAACGTTAATAATTTTTTTTAATGATAGGAGAGTTTTAATAGGTTTTGAAACATAAGAAGAAATGATTGATTTTTTACAAAAAAAAAAGGGCTTTTTTTTTTATAATTATAATATTAATTTGACAAACAATGGGAAGTTGAGACTGATGGATAAATTGCTTATGGTATGTGAATTTCCATGGACTCTATTAAGTGGGAATAAATGAAGATGGCCCCATACCCAGCTGTCGTCCAATTAAAAAAAAGGAAAAAGAAAACAATTGATAATTCATTGACTTTTTTGGGTCTATTATTTTTTATTTATTTTTATTTATTTCTTATTCAGATTAAAGTACCAATGACCTCTTCGTTGAAAAGGGGCCTAAAAATTAACTTAGTAGAAAATTATTAAATGATATGCATGAGCATCGATTCATAAGTTGTAATATAGTTGCTTATAGAATATTATCATATTATTATGATAAATGAATTAGTGAATTATGGTTGAATGAGCTGAATTGAATGATCGACAAAATAATTAAAACAAACTAAAATGGTAATTGAAATCTAATCCATTCAATTTATAACCTGAATATAAATGGAATTGTGGAGCACAATCTCATTGACATTTTAACAATGAAATTTTGGTACCAAAATCATACTATGCTTTACACACTAATATTTAGAAAAATATAATTACATTTGTTTACGTCCCTAATTCCATATAATACATCCATGCTATATATAATTGTTAGGGTTATATGCGGCGAAAGCGCGGTTCGGGCGAAATCGTAACTTTAAAATTTTTAAACGTACCGAATAATTTATTCAATATCCTATATGAATAATTTATGCATATTTCACCTAAATATTTTATTCGATATCAAATAACGAAATAATTAATTCAAAAAATACCGCGAATTTTTACGAAAATATTTTACCGTAAAATAGCATAAAACGCATTTACGACCGAACAATACCACACGGGGCTGCCCAGGTCAGCCCCAAGTAGTACTTGGGCAGTTCTTGGGATGTCCGAAGAGTAACCAATTCACTGTTTGGGCAGCCTTTACTCGATAAGTCTGAAACTCACTCGGTAATGTCGTTTTTCGCATTTTTCACGTATTTTCATCTGAAATAATTTCCGCCAATTATTCTAATGCACAATACACATCCAATACATTTAAATATTTTTTTCACCACAAAATGTTCAGAATTTTCGGATTTGATATGTATATAAAAATAATCATTTTCATGCTTTAAATCCAATTTTCTCAATATTAATCTAATTAATATATACACTGTTGACGGCTGATTTTGGTCTCAGGGTAATATTGGAATATCACTCCCGAGAAAATCCTCCCTCAATAGTGAATTTGTTTGGTTATGGGGGACCAAAGGCAAACTTAGCAAAAAACAGATAAACACACCAAACAACAAGGGGATTTAACGTGGTTCGGTGGATTTGGATCCGACCTACGTCCACGGACACAAAAAGATGGTACTTTTATTACTTAAACACTCTTCTCGGATCTCCACAAGTCAGAGCTTGAAGATTCAGATCACTAGTTTTTGTTGATGATTTGATGATTTTTACACATACTATGCCCTCCTATTTATAGTAATACAGAAATCAGACTCCTATTTGCATAAGAGATCCTAGTTGAACTTAGCCTCTTCTCCTTGTAAGGATTCCTAGTCCGATTCTCCATTCTTCTTTCTTATTCCTTTTTGGATTCTGACTTCATTTCCTTGTGAGAGTAGGATAATCTGCTTATCTTATCCGTAAGAATAGAGTGTCGTCATCTTGAACGCGTCTCGCCGTCTGGTCGGTCTTTATGTGGTCGGTCATGACAGTCTTTTATGCTGAGAGTGTTCCTGCCGACCTTAAAGTGCTCGGTCATCCGAACCAAAGTGGTCGGTCTTCACATGTTGTGGTCGGGTCGGTTCTGATGATCTCAACCAGCCAGGAAATTACCCTTCTTCCTGTCCTCGTGCTGTCTTAAATATTATAGTGCCTGAAAACCCATCAACATCTGTCCCCTAGTTCTCGGTTCCAACAAGCGTGCAAGTTGGTGCCGGGACTACATAAAGAAGGTGTTTCTGACTTGCTTTGTTGGAGGTCGGTCTTGGGTCGAGAAATGCTTTGTTGCTTCTTTTTAAGCGTTTCGTCTCGAGACACGCAATCAGTCACGTCCGTTTAAATGCCTATCAAATCAACTTTAGGGTTTCTTCTAATTTTGACACTTGTCAAACATCCGCCGGGTTCCCGCCAAAAGAGGGGACGAATCGACCGTGCAGAGGCGTCTCCACAGTGGGCTGATCTCAGCCGTCTGTTTGAACTTGGGAGACCCCTTTTGCAGTCGACACTTGGCGTTCATCCGGCTCTTCCTTAGATCCAATGGTCACGAGCGTCTTTGCCATGACTATAAAAGGGCGAGGCTTTCACTGTTCAATCTTTTTCGGCAATTTCTTCTTCTTTTCTGCAAATATCTCTGTGATTTGCCCAACTCCGTGCTTCCGAAGTTCAACCGTGGTCTTTTTCTTCCTCTGTGCTGTGAACATAAGGAACGGGCACACCCGCACTGAACAACCTTCTGCCTCTTCTGAGAAGATCAAGTAAGTCTTCTGAACGACCTCTTCCCCTTTTGTGTTTTATGAATCTGTGTTTTGCTAGGGAAAGATTTATGGTTTGCCGGGTTCTACTTTAGGGCACTTTTAGAGACCACCTGTTTAGCTAACATGAAAACCGTGAGTAGTTTCTTGTAGCCACAAACTGACTTCCCATTCCTTCTCTGTTTTTCTGGGTGTTTAGGGATGTCTGACAGCGGTTCCTCCCCTGAAAAGCCTATTAAGATCTCAACTCCCCCTGCTGAGGAGCTCTCCTCGGGCTCTGGGGCACCTAGTGTAGAAGACCTTGACACTACTCCTACTCCCTCTGAGATCGAACAAGACTCCTACCATCAGAGGGTTCCTCGGAAGGACCCAGAGCCTGGTGAACTTGGGTCGTCGGCTCTGGATATGAATCGTCCCTCCAAAATAACTGAGGATGATCTTGCGCTGTTGCGGCAACGATACGACATCCCGATAGATATAGCCCTTGAAGTTCCTGGCCCAATGGATCGTGCTAGTCAACCTGATGAGGGCTCAGTGGCAATTCTTCCTGTCTTTTTTGAGTGTGGGCTACGGCTGCCGATGCAACGTTATTTTGCTTGGATGTTGGCCCAGATGGAGATTGCCCCTTGCCAATTGAGCTTGAATAGCTGGAGGATTCTGGCCGGCATATACGTGGTTTGGCACCAGGCCGGTTTAGGTGTACCTTGTTTGGAAGAGGTGAAGAGGCTATACCGTTTGAAGTCTAACCCAAAGACTCACTATGGTTGGTATTACCTCTCTGCTTATGATAGCTCGTCCAACCTTGTCCAGAAACTCCCCGACTCTAACAAGAATTTCAAGGACTTTTGGTTCTGGGCTACTGGGGATTGGGGTCGGGTCATGAGATCGTTTGAGGAGGACGTCTCGGTTCCGGACATCTTCAGGGCTGGAGGTTAGGAGTTTAATACCCCTTCTTTCTTGCTTTATTCCCGTTCTTAGTTCTTTAGGTTCTGACTTCTCTGGTTCCTCCCAGCTTGTTGGCGAGATGCTCCCAAGGTTTCTCGTCAGGTTCGGAGGCGGGTACATTGGGCTCGGGGGTATGCTGCCCACTGGAGAAAGTTGGTCAATGATGCGGCCTTTATTGAGTCAGGCCTTACTCAGACCGTCCCTCCGGAAGTCTCTGGTCGGATAGGTAGGTGTCTGATGGCTGTTTTGATGATCTTCCCTGTTTGTTTTATCATATTTTGATATCTTTGTTATATGCTCGGGTCCTGATTTTCCTTTTTTCCCTTTTTTTGTAGGCATGTCGAAGAGGCCAAAGTTTCTTGAGAAGTTGGCCGGTACCATGAAGAAGGCCGGTCATGCTGAAACTGGGACTTCCCGGGCACAGCCTGACCTGCTGGGGCTGAGAGGGCGTCTCAAGGAAATGTTCAGCCGGCTGCCGGGTCTATCTTCTCTCTGTGTGCAGTCGTCGGGGTCTGCTCGTCTCACCAGTCCGCTGAAGCCCTTGAGGAAAAGGAGGCGTCAATTTGGGGCCGAGGAGACCGAGCTGGTCCAAGAGGAGGAGGAGGATCCTGTCCTGGGCAAGAAGAAAGACGTTCGCCGGGGTAAAAAATCATCCGTGGGCTCCTCAAAAAAGCGAAAGGGTCCTGTAACCCTCGGGGTGGACGACCTGGGAGAAAGCATCCGGGAGGCCACTTCCCATTTAGTGCCGGCCTTCAACGAATTGGCCGAGGTGATTCCCCCTGAGGAGGTCTCGAGATATGAGGATATCTCGCCCGAGGCTGTGGTCACCGAGATGAGCTCTCAGATGGCAAAGGTAGTTCAATTCTCTTTTTCTTTTCTTGATTTTTGGTTCCCGGTCTTTCTTTATCTCGTATCTTGACTTTCTTTGTTTTTGTGCAGGCCACTTACCTTATGGCGAAGAACAAGGACCTTCTTTTGAGCCTGTTGTCCGAGGGTGGTCAGGCTCAGAGGCTTCAGAATCGTCTTACAGAGGCGGAAGCCAAGCTGGCCGACCGGGAGGGGGTGATTCAAAACCTTGAGTTGACAGCCATTGAGAACTTCAAAGTTAATAAGGCTCTTAAGGCTGCTGCTGCGCTGGAGCGAAAGCTTGCTGACAATGCTCGGGAGGATTTGAAGACCGCCCAGTCTGAAATTGGCGTTTTGAAGGCCAAGGTGGCCAGTGTTGAAACAAAATTGAAGGCCAATGAAGAACAAATGGCGCGGGCCCGGGATGACTTTGAGAGGAAAGAGGCCGAGCTTGAGGAGAGAGAGGCCGACCTTGAGGCCGAGAAGGAGGCTATCTGCTTAGAGGGAGTTGGTGACTGCGCTGAGCTGATACCGATGGTGCTGCCAGGTTTGAACATGGATCCTATTCATGCGGCTATCAGCTATTGCAAAGGGGATATCTCCGAGGAGGAGTTCCAGAAATGGCTCCCTCCCCCTGCCGAGGAGGTTATGAATCCTGACCCGATTTCGGTCGTCCCGGCTTTTGGAGTTTCCCAAGAAGGACGATCTGATATTCCAGCCTCCGGCGAGGACTGCTTTGAGATCCCTCCTCCCGTCCCTGAAGTAGAGGTCTCCCGTGCAGCCGAGGATGAAGTAGCTGTTCCTCCTCCCGAGATCGAGCCAATCATTCCGTTGTCTGAGCGAGCTGAGGAAGAAGTTCCTGCCCCTGTGCGGGCTGAATGAGAAAGGGTAACCCGACCGGGGCCCTGTGTACACTTTAACTTTTTGTTAACAAACTTTAAGTTGTACTTTGACTTATATATATATATATTTATGTTTATTTCGTGTCTCTCTTCTTCTTATTTTTTTTTGTTGTCCGAACAATTTCGAGACCCTTCAGGGGTCATCATGAACCGGAGGGGTATATCCTGACCCCGAGCTGAGTAATGGACTTTGATTCTGGGGGAATGTTTCCTCCCCAAATCGAAAGAGTTTGTCTCGGTGGGACGTAACCCGACCCCGAGCTGAGTGAAAGACTTGGGTTCTGGGGGAATGTTACCTCCTCAAACCGAAAGGAGCTTGACTCGGTGGGACAGCCCGACCCCGAGCTGTGTGAAAGACTTGGACCTGGGGGAATGTTACCTCCCCAGTCCAAAAAACCGACTCGGTGGGATGTAACCCGACCCCGAGCTGTGTGAAAGACTTGGACCTGGTGGGACGTAACCCGACCCCGAGCTGTGTGAAAGACTTGGACCTGGGGGAATGTTACCTCCCCAGTCCAAAGAAGCCGACTCGGTGGGACGTAACCCGACCCCGAGCTGAGAGAAACCAAGTGACCTCGGCGGAACGAATCCAGCCCCGGGCCGAATAAATAAGTGGCCTCGGCGGAACGAATCCAGCCCCGAGCCAGGTAATCCAGGTGGCCTCGGCGGAACGAATCCAGCCCCGAGCCGAATAATCCAAGTGGCCTCGGCGGAACGAATCCAGCCCCGAGCCGAATAATTTTTGGGACTTGTACAGAAGGGAAGTAAATCAACCTTTTGAAGTCCTGCCAAATCCGGCATGGGCGTCCCTCTGCCAGACCGGCGAAAAATAAAAAACAACTTTCGGGAAATAAAATCAAAAGTCGGGGGTGACTTAGTACCTATCCCGAAAATGTTTTTTGTAAGCATAAACAACAACATGGATGCCTCAAAACAGCGTCCCGTCTGAGGTCTTCCAAAACATAATTCTGAATCTTTCAGTTCAGTGTCCCGGCGAACCAGGATTCGGATCAGAAGAGTGTTTGATTGGTAAGGGCACATCCTCTACACGTCGGTCCACTGGGGAGCCTATGTATTTCATGAGGGCTCCTCCTTACCACGCTGGAGTAGGCACACGCTACAGGGGCTCAACGCCTCCCAGTGCTGTGCCTCTCACGGATCCGAGTGATGAATGGATCAAAGAGTGTCCGGGACGCTAATGGCATATCCCTCCTTAGGTCCGGTATCACTGGAGCTAGCAATCATCACGGGGGCCTCGTCACTCCCCGTGCTATGCTTTCCCACGGATCCATTACATCGGGTAAATGAGGATCAAAGAGTGTTCGATACAGTAAGGGCATATTCCTCCTTATGTTCGGTAACACTGGAGTAAGCAATCGCCACGGGGGTATCATCCCTCCCCGTGCTATGCTTCTCACGGATCCTATGCGTCGAGTATGTCCCTAAGGACCCCGAGCTGAGAGAGATGGTTCTGGGGGAATGTCCCGTCCATAGACTAATGATTATGACTCGGTGGGACGTAACCCGACCCCGAGCTGAAAAAGGCACTTGGACCTGGGGGAATGTTACGTCCCCAGTCCGAAGGGCTGACTCGGTGGATGTACCCGACCCCGAGCTGAGAAAGGCACTTGGACCTGGGGGAATGTTACGTCCCCAGTCCGAAGGGCTGACTCGGTGAGATGTACCCGACCCCGAGCTAAAGAAGGCACTTGGACCTGGGGGAATGTTACGTCCCCAGTCCGAAGGGCTGACCCGGTGGGATGCACCCGGACCAAGCTGAGAAAGGCACTTGGACCTGGGGGGGAATGTTACGTCCCCAGTCCGAAGGGCTGACTCGGTGGGATGTACCCGACCCCGAGCTGAAGAAGGCACTTGGACCTGGGGGAATGTTACGTCCCCAGTCCGAAGGGCTGACACGGTGGGATGTACCCGACCCCGAGCCAGAAGACCTCGATAGAATAAGATCCAGCCCCGAGCTGTTTGGAACATTAAGGGCATATTTCTCTTTATGTTTTGGATTGTTGCATTGAGTATGTCCCCGGAGTTTTTTGCAAACTTTTATTTTTTAGAAAAGCGGATAAAAAAAGTTTTTATTGATACTTGGGGACATACTGCCCTACTTACAACTCTCTGTGGGTCATTTTGAGAGAGGCTCTGTATTTGAATTCCTGTCCCTTAAAGTTCTATCTCCTCGGTTTCCTCAGCTGCAGCGAGTCGGGCATTCTTGTTCGGCCAGGCGCCTAGGCCTCTGTCTTCTTCTTCTTCTCCCTGGTTCCTTTGTCGTTTTCGACTGTCTTCTGTGATGCATAGAGTTTCTCGTGAGAGAGTTGCGAAGCAGCTGCGAGCTGTTTTCTGACTTCCGCACACAATTCCAATCCCTTCCCGAGTGGGGAATTTCAGTTTTAGGTGGTAGCAGGACATCGCGGCTTTCGTTTTCATCATGAAGGGTCGCCCGACGATGGCCTGGTAACTGCTCATGTAGTCTACCACAGTGAAGTCTGTCATGATCGTCCGGGTCCGGGGATGTGTCCCGACAGTTATTGCCAACTGTATTCTTCCTAGTGGGATAACGGCTGCTCCTCCGAAACCGTATAAGGGAGTGCTATCGTTGGTAAGGGTTGCATATTCTACCCCTAGGTTGTCCAGCGCTTCTCTGGAAATTATATCAACTGCGCTCCCGAGGTCCACTAGGATTCTGTCTACTTTCGACCCGCTGATGACTGCCTTGATTATCAATGCATCGTCATGAGGGAAACTTACTCCTCGGGTATCCTCATCAGTGAACATTATTGGTACCGACCGGCCTTCCGGTTGCCCTGTGCCCTGCTCTGTTTCTAAGACATCTGGTCCTCGGGTTCTGCTGTAATCTTTCCTTGACCGGTTAGAGTTTCCGGCCAGTGTTCTTCCTCCTGCGATGATATTGATTTGGCGACCACGTGCTCTTTGTCTGGCCGTCATGACCTCGTGGTCAATGTATTTGTTGAGATACCCGTTTCGTGCTAGATCCTCCATTTGCTCTCGCAGATCTTTACATCCATCTGTTGCATGTCCTTTGGAGTTGTGGTGTACACAATAAGCCTTTTGGTTTCTTTTGTCCGGGGGGAATCTCCTTTGGTCGGGTTCCACTAAGAGGCCTTTCCCCTGGATCTCCATGACAATTTGCCCCAGTGGTTTCTTTAGGGGAATGTATGCATCTTCCCCGACCACATGGTTTACTTGGGTCGGTGCCCTTCTCTCTTGATTGTCCCGGTGTAGTGGTTTGAACTCCTTGTGCTTCGGGAGCGGTCTTCTGGATTTTCTTTCTGTTCGGCGGGGGGCACCCTCCCTTGCGGTTCTTTCTTTAATGGTGTTCCCTTTTCGGGATACTTTTTCCTCGTTCTCCAACAAAACGAATTTTCGGGCTACCTCCAGAGCGGTGGCGTAGTCCGGGGTGTCTTGGATCCTTAGATGGGTCCATAGCCTTCCGACCTTCAAGGCTCCCTTCAAGCTTTCCAGGGCCTCGGGGGATTCATACCCTCCGACTTCGAGTACCATATTATGGTATCTTTCAATAAATATCTTCAGAGGTTCATCTTCTCCTTGCTTCATAAGTCTTAATTCTCCAATCGTCTTTTTGGGGACGCAAGCCCCTTTAAAGTGTCGAATGAACGACTTCTTAAGTTGTGTGAAGTCTCTGATGCTCCCCGGAGCCAGGCTTCTGTACCATAGGATGGCGGGTCCACTTAAAGTTAGGGGGAACACTTTGCAGATGGCATCTCCTACTACTCCCTGGACTTCCATCAACAAGATAAAGCTTTCGATGTGTGATTTCGGGTCAGAGTGGCCTTTGTAGGGTGCCATGGTCGGCCTGCTGAATCGCTTTGGGAATCTTGCCGACCTTATTTTTTCCGCGAGGGGAGATTCATCTTTGCCGTCCTGGACATCCCCTTTGTTTGTATTGGGATATACTCCCCATTTGATCAGCTCCTCCCGTAACCAAGATTTTATGTTGCTATCTTTGGTTCCACTCTGCCTCCTGCGGTCTTCTTTCTTTCTGTTATCCCGGGGGAGGTGCTTCTCGTGGCCGGTATCTTCTCGTACTTCTTCGTCATATTCTTTCTCCTTTCGCCGGGTGTTGCGAAGGCTATCATAGGAGGGGTCTGGTGACGATTTGTCACTCTCTTCCTCCCATGTGTCCTCGGTCCGGAATCTCCCTGGACCACTACAGATCTCACCCTGTAAGGGTCTCTCCTCCGGGGTCTGTCGTCCTCACTTATATCGACAATTCTCTTTCCTTCTGCTATGTCGTTCCTTCGTCGGCTAGTCCCGGCCTCGAATTTTCCATTGTGTGCTCCTTCTACCCTTTCCAACCGGTCTACTATGGTTTTTAGCAGAGTTTGGCTTTCCTCCCTTTCTTTCCTAAGGTTCTCCTCAATCTTCTCCATCCAATCTGCAGCCGAGCTCCCTGATGGTTGGTGGCTTCCGTCTTCCGCCATTGTCTCACTACGCGAGTTGCTTTTTGTTGAGTTCCCCACAGACGGCGCCAACTGTTGACGGCTGATTTTGGTCTCAGGGTAATATTGGAATATCACTCCTGAGAAAATCCTCCCTCAATAGTGAATTTGTTTGGTTATGGGGGACCAAAGGCAAACTTAGCGAAAAACAGATAAACACACCAAACAACAAGGGGATTTAACGTGGTTCGGTGGATTTGGATCCGACCTACGTCCACGGACACAAAAAGATGGTACTTTTATTACTTAAACACTCTTCTCGGATCTCCACAAGTCAAAGCTTGAAGATTCAGATCACTAGTTTTTGTTGATGATTTGATGATTTTTTTACACATACTATGCCCTCCTATTTATAGTAATACAGAAATCAGACTCCTATTTGCATAAGAGATCCTAGTTGAACTTAGCCTCTTCTCCTTGTAAGGATTCCTAGTCCGATTCTCCCTTCTCTTTTCTTATTTTTTGGATTCTGACTTCATTTCCTTGTGAGAGTAGGATAATCTACTTATCTTATCCGTAAGAATAGAGTGTCGTCATCTTGAACGCGTCTCGCCGTCTGGTCGGTCTTTATGTGGTCGGTCATAACAGTCTTTTATGCTGAGAGTGTTCCTGCCGACCTTAAAGTGCTCGGTCATCCGAACCAAAGTGGTCGGTCTTCACATGTTGTGGTCGGGTCGGTTCTGATGATCTCAACCAGCCTGGAAATTACCCTTTTGTCCTCGTCGTGCTGTCTTAAATATTATAGTGCCTGAAAACACCATCAACATACACCAATCAAAGCCACCACAAATGAAGAGCTCAAAAAAATTCTAGATATCACAAGAATGGTCATAACACTCTAGAATGACAAGTTATCTAATAACCATAATAAGTTTTAATTACACTAATTACGCTTACTTTTAAATACTACACATGCATATATTAATTTTCCAAGCAACCAACTATCTCAACATATATTCAAGTGAGGGAAAAATAAATCCACATCATATATAGAGTCCTAGAATAATGGAAACAATTTCCAATTCAAAAAAACTAAAAAAATACCTTATTTTTTAAACTTTCTTCAAAGGTTTGCTCTAAGACTTTTATTTTCTCTCAAAGCTCTCTATTTTTATGTTTTGGTAACTTGAACTCCATTTTTTACAAATGAAATAAATTTCACTCATATTTATAGGCTTAGCTTGGCCGAAAATCAAAGGGGGCAAAATGATCATTTGGTTTGCCAAATTTAATTAGAGTAAGTCCAATACAATTTGATAACTATTACCTTTAATAAACTTGACATTTGTAACCAATTAGACTTAGCCATTTTCCAAGAAAATGATGACATTAGATATTTTATTTTTTAATTACTTAATTATATAACTATTAAATAATTGATTAATACAAATATCTATATATATGTATTTTTATTTACACTAAATACATATATTAATGATAAGTGTCAAAATATCATATTTGATAATTATTTAATGTGTATTTAATAAAATCATGTATTAAATATAAATGCACATTAATTAATAAATGACCGAAATGCCCTTATGCATATGTAATTTCGTTTAATCGTTAAACGATTCTAATGAATTCATTTAAACCAATAAAATATTATGAATAATATGTATTATTCATAACGCGTTGCCCAAGTGTTCAACTAGTACACTTCATATTGTGAGACTCTCTAAGTTTATGTTTTATTTGTCACATAATCCAATTTCGTATATATAATTCACCCACTCGTAAATTATGACGACCACGGATAATCTCGCTAAACAATGCAAGTCGAGGTCATTGCATACGTATAATCACTCCGACACGGCTATCAATATTATACCGGGGATATAGATACGATAGTCAAATCCCTTGGGTATAATACAGTCGACTTATAAATTTACGATCTCTTTATAACACTCGGAACTTGTGTTCGCAGTTAAGGGTGGCAGAAAAGCCCAAAGCCCGGCCCGGGGTGGAAAAAGCTCGGGCCGGGCCTTAAAATGAAAGCCCGGCTCGAGACCGGGCCCGAGCCAAAATTTTAAAAAAACATAAATATATATATATATATATTTAATATGTTTGTATCATTTTTATTTATTTTTAGCATTTAAATTGTTAATTTATCAATGAAACTTGTGATTTATTTATAAATTGTCTTTGTATATAGTGTAAATATATTTTATATTTGTATATTTTTAATTTTTAATTTTTTTTAAAAATTCGGGCCCAAAAAAAAGCCCGGGCCCAAGCCCGGCTCGGCCCGGAAGACACTCGGGCCGAGCTTTTCCCGGGTCCGGGCTTTTTTTTTGTTGACCGGGCAAGCCCGGCCCGGCCCATTACCACCCTTATCCGCAGTGTACCATGGTTTTAACAGATCATAAACACGTGTATGATACCTATGCCATGTACACATGACTGACAGATTTTAACTGATACTAACAGGATATCATGAGCATGAGTCCACACCTAATGAACAAACGGAGGTCTAATCTTAATAAATCAGTGATGTGACTGCCATCAAAGTGTGGATGATAACCATCAAAGTGTGGATGATAACTCATATATCCATAGTGCTATCTCAAGTTGATAAGTGTGGTTTATACCCACTTATTCATACATTCTTAACTTACTATTTTGTTATTTTCCTTATCATTTAATGTATTTTGTAGTTCTTTTATGTTTTATTTGTAGGAAGCATTAATACATTGATCTTGGGACATTTGTACGTATTTTGGGATCATACGGACGCGCATGGGAGCATCGGAAGCAAGACGCACATCACCAGTGGAAGAAATCACTGGCGCCGCGGCGCCAAAACCAGAGAGTTCGGCACCGCGGCGCTGCGGGGAACCCAAAATCACCAATTTTAGGGTTTTTACATGCTCAATGGTACCAAGGCTTTATTATAAATAGATAAGTTCGTCCAAAGCAAATAGAGAAGGCTAATACACAGCACAAAACACAAAACACTTAATTTTAGAGAGATCCAAGGAGAATGATTGAATAACGACAAGAGGAGAAGAAGACGGTGACGTCCGAAGATGAAGAGATTCAATTCAGGTTTTATATTCTTGTTTCTTTCTTAGAACTCTAATGATTTCCATTAGATTCATTACTTTGTTTTCATTGTTTTTATCTATTGTCATGAACTAAACTCCTTAATTCTGGAGAATGATGTAACTGATGCTTGAACCTTTATATTGATTGTCGATTTTGTTATGAAGTTTTATTAAGTTTATTTATATTCTTTTGAGTTTAATGCTTCTTGGTTGCTGGCCACAATTAAGATGATGAATGTTTAGAATCTATCACTCGAGAGAGAGGATTTTCAATAGATCTAGAGAATATTACCTAAGAATTTTATAGAGTTCGAGAGAATATATAAGTTCCTTTGAAGTCGTTATCACAAAGCGTAACAAGTTGTCAACTACTAGATTTTTATAGAGATATCAAAGTCTGTAGTTGATGATATTTTCACTGATACTCGAGATAGGGAGTGTATATTTTCGGAGTCTTGACTTATAAACAATATAACTGAACAAGGATTAATTGGCATGACAAATCCATATGAGACAGCTAGGTGAAATCAGACTCTAGAATCTCTATCGTATTAGTTCATACTATTTAAATATTTCTATATTTTATTTATTTAATTAAATCTTTGTTAATTATCGTCTAAATAAAGTTATGATTATCAATTGTAGTATTTAGTGTGAGTTAACGCAATCCATGTGGGTTCGACACTCTTTCACTGGTTTATACTAAAACTTGATATCGTATACTTGCGGTACGATATAAAATATCACAACAAGTTTTTGGCGCCGTTGTCGGGGATTGTTTGTTTAATTCATATTAATACTATTACCAAGTAATCTTAGCTTTAATTTAGATTTTTTATTTATTTTTAGTTTACTTTTGTTTTGTTTTGTTTTGTATTTATTTTATTTGTTTTGTATTTATTTTGTTTATTGATTTCTTCTTTTTCTTTTGGTGCTTCAGTGAATGTGCAGATCCACAAGTCTCGACTCGCTCATGTTTGATCCTGAAATTGAAAGAACAACGATGAGACTAAGGAAAGAAAGGAAAATTGAAAAAGAAACAATGGAAGCTGAAAACAGAGAGAACAACCCACGCCAGGTGGCAATCAGAGATCACTTCAAGCCAGTCATTGATGATACCTATTTTGGGATTGCCCATCAACCAATCAATGCCAACAATTTTGAGCTAAAACCTGCATTGATCAATATGGTACAAAGAAATCATTTTGGGGGTTCAGCTGTAGAGGATCCCAACTTGCACTTAAGGATGTTCCTGGAGATCGCAGATACCATAAAAATGAATGGCGTGAGTAAAGAGGCTATCAGGCTACGCTTATTCTCATTCTCTTTACGGGATAAAGCGTGAGATTGGCTTCAATCAATATAGACGGGGAGTATCATGACATGGCAGAATATGGCCACAAAATTTCTTGAGAGGTTCTTCCCACCAGCTAAATCAGCTCAACTGAAAGCAGAAATTAGTATATTTAAGCAGTTAGAGACTAAGACTTTATATGAAGCATGTGAGCGCTTTAAGGATTTACTCCGAAAATGCCCACAACATGATTATGCAGACTGGGTCCAGATTCAATTTTTCTATAATAGGCTGAATGGTTCGAATATGAATGTGGTTGATGCAGCAGCTGGGGGAACTCTATTCAAGAAATCAGATGAGGATGCCTACAATCTGTTATAAGAAATGGCCATTAACCATTTTCAATGGCCAAGTGAACGCGATACGGTGACCAAAGTGGCTGGAATATATGAAGTGGACCCTCTTGTGGCACTAACAGCTCAGATTTCTACCATATCTACTCAAGTAGCAGCCTTCACAAATCCACGAGCACAATCATCTATTGAATCAGTGGCGGCTACAAATATGCAGTTCTTGGAAGGATACCCAAACTTCGAGCAAGTCCAGTATGTGAACAATCGAAACTTCAACAGCTATAGAGGCAATCCTGTGCCTAACCGCTATCATCCAAACCTGTCATATGCTAACACAGAGAAGACCTTGCAACCTTCATCTGGTTTTGACTATCAAAGAGCTGAGCAGAAATCTTCCTTGGAAGATTTCATGAGCACGTTTGCTGCTAATACTTCAACAAGGTTTGAGAAGAATGAAGCAAGGTTGAACAATATTGAGACACACATGGAAAATATCGGGGCAACAATGAAGTCCTTAGAAACACAGATTGGGCATATTACTTCCTCCATGAACAAGCGGCAATAAGGGGTATTTGGATAAACTTCCACAGTCGCCAAGCTATCTTTTTCATGTCAATGCATTCAGTAGATTCAAAAGAAGAAGTCACCATGACCATTTTGAGTGGTTGCGTCTGGCTGAAGACGTTAAACTTAGCGCTAGCGGGGAGGCAACCCTTGCATTTGTTTTATTAGTATTTTCTTTATTTTTATTTTTAATTTTATTTTTATTGTGTTCTATTTGTTTATTTATTCGTTTTGCATGCTATTTATGCAGGTAGCACGAGACACACAAAGCCCGCGCAACCAAATTCTGAACAGCATGAGCCTGATCAACTCTATGCACGGTAGTGTTGTTCCTCACTTTTGTTTCTCTATATTTATCTTACATTGAGGACAATGTAAATTTTAAGTTTGAGGGTGTGTGTATGTAGTGATAGTTCCTACTATAGTTTTTTTTTTAAAAAAAATTGTTTTTCTTCCTTGACAGTAAAACATAAGTCTAATGATGAATTTGTGCATGTAATATGAAGTTTTAGAAACGATAAGTCTCAATTGATTTTTATCTGATGCCTTGAGTAGATGATCTAGGTTAGACTCGTAAGCACTTAATAATAGGTTTTTAGCAGCAAGAACCTAAGTAGTTGGCAATGTGACTAGTTGAAGAAATTATTTGTTGATGAATGATTGTTTACTTAGATATCTATCTCAATATGTTATTATTATGATGTATGGTATGATAAGAAAAAAAGAAACCACCTATAATCGATAAGCGTGAAGTTACCCATGGGCGAGTGTTAGGACCACCATGAGGAGAAATGCTACCTTAAAAGGTCGGTGTGTTTGAAAAAAATTGAAAAGAAAAAAAGAGAAAAGAAAAGAAAAAAAAGAAGAAAATAAAATCATACCATACGAAGCAAAGAAAGATAAATGCATAATACTTTTGAGATATCTAGGTTAGTTTGACCCATCAGATCTCAATTTTCGAGATGAAATCATTGAGTTGCCTTACTTACGAGTCGAGCTGTGACCGAACCGTTACACACACACACACACACACACACACTGTAAGTCTAGCTTAGATAATTTATTCAAGAACTTGGATTTAAGTCGCAATTGAGTACTTTGAAGGTTTTCTGATTTCATTGATAAATATTCCTTGAGGACCATTTTATGTGTAACTATCGGGATTATTTTATTTGCTTTTTTTTTCTTCATATTTTTGCATGATTGTGTGTGACTGACGTTTGTGGGTGTCGTCACTGTAAGCCCTCACGAGACTATAACTCGTCCACTAGGGCCGCCTAGGGGTTTAAAGGCTTGTTGCATATGCTAAATGCAATCGTGATCCCTAGGAAAGTGGCCTAGTTAATTTAGTTACTTTTATTTATTTAGTTTTTATTTAGTCTTTTGCTCGGGACTAGCAAAATCTTAAGTTTGGGGGTGTTTGATAAGTGTGGTTTATACCCACTTATTCCTACATTCTTAGCGTACTATTTTGTTAGTTTCCGTATCATTTAATGTATTTTGTAATTCTTTTACGTTTTATTTGTAGGAAGCATTAATATATGGATCTTGGGACATTTGTACGTTTTTTGGGACCATACGGACGCGCGTGGGAGCATCGGAAGCAAGACGCACAACACCACAAGTTCTTAGCGCCGTGGCGTCTCCAGCGTCCCACAAAAAAACCAGAGAGTCCGGCGCCAACTTTCTGGCGCCGCGGCACTGCGGGGAACCCAAAATCACCAATTTTAGGATTTTTACATGCTCAATGGTACCAAGGCTTTATTATAAATAGATAAGTTCGTCCAAAGCAATGAGAGGCGGCTAATACACATCACAAAACACATAATTTTAGAGAGATCCAAGGAGAAGGATTAAAGAGGGACAATAGGAGACGAAAACGGTGACGTCCGAAGATAAAGAGATTTAATTCAAGTTTTATCTTCTTGTTTTTTTCTTAGAACTCTAATGATTTCCATTAGATTCATGACTTTGCTTTCATTATTTTTATTTATTGTCATGAACTAAACTCTTTAATTCTGGAGAATGATGTAACTGATGTTTGAACCTTTATATTGATTGTCGATTTTGTTATGAAGTTTTATGAAGTTTATTTATATTCTTTTGAGTTTAATACTTCTTGGTTGCTGGCCACAATTAAAATGATGAATGTTTAGAATCTATCACTCGAGAGAGGGGATTTTAAATTGATGTATAAAATATAATCTAGGAATTTTATAAAGTTCGAGAGAATATATAAGTTCATTTGAAGTCGTTAATATAGAATCATAAAGCGTAACGAGTTGTTAACTACTAAATTTTTATAGAGATATCAAAGTCTGTAGTTGATGATATTTTCACTGATACTCGAGAGAGGGAGTGGATATTTTCGGAGTCTTGACTTATAAATAATATAACTGAACAAGGATTAGTTGACATGACAAATACATAGGAGACAACTAGGTGAAATCAGACTCTAGAATCTCTATCGTATTAGTTCCTTATATCTAAATATTTTTATATTTTATGTATTTAATTAATTCTTTGTTAATTATCGTCTAAATAAAGTTAGGATTATCAATTGTAGTATTTAGTGCGAGTTAACGTAATCCCTGTGGGTTCGACGCTCTTTCACTGATTTATACTAAAACTTGACACCGTACACTTGTGGTACAATATAAAATATCACAACACAAGTCAAAAGACCACTATACTACTCTATTCGAGAAGATTCATATTGAAATCGGTATACCATATGTTAGGAAATCTTCGGTAAGTCGTTCAATGTTTATCAAATAAATATCTACACGTCTATACGAGTCTCCATAAACTCATTGTTCATTGGGATAAACCATCAGACCAAGTCTCGATATACAACATGTACTGGTCTCAGCGGATTTACTAACCGACCTGTGTTATTAAATCTTGACTAGGAACTTTATTTGAGAATATACAACTTATAGTGATACTTCCCAATGTCAATTACAAACTACGTTGTAACTGTGCATTACGTTGTAAATCTGAGGGTCTTTGTAAAATATATACATATCACTAAAGCATATTTAGTTTCAATATAATCGAAATTAGATCGAATACATATATAAAAGACAAGAGAAGTTACCATAAATAAGTAACATTATGAAAAAGATTTTGTTCGTAATCATGAATCAGATATAAATACGAATCAGATTAGCATTTCGAGCACCAACCCTAACAATTTCTCCCACTTATTTTAGTACCAATCCATGGTATCATATACACATCTAATTGTGTATCACATATACATGGCCTACAAGAGCTCACCTAACACTCAAGAGATAGACAACAACAAATAAGTCCACTATAACATTTTGAGTTTGTATAACAAACCAAAACGTTTCCCTTAGCTAGCATCATTCATATTTTGTAGAACCTAAGTTTTACATCAATATGACTCAGATGTGACATTAATATTATTCTACAGCTACTGAGTTATCCAGGTATTTAGGGATCAAATCCAAAATATTATGCAGACTGTTAGGGATATGCCCTATACCCAACTTGTGGATGAGCTATATGTACATGTATTTGTAATATTTTCATTAATTAATAAAATGACAATCTTTATTATACGAGTCTTACATAAATTATATGAATCATCAAACACTGTAATAAAGCCCTTGGATTAATAAGATGATGGCTTCCACGCCTTATGAGAATCATTACTCTTAAATGTTCATAGTCATAGTTTTGTGAATAATTTGGGCGTTCAAAAAGCGAAGAGACTAGCATGATGATATGATCCGCCCTTAAGTGGGATAGCCAATCTCATAGGCTACTGGCGGAGATCTATCCGCTTGGTGTATCATATGGATGCATGAGTTGCTCGTGTCCATCGAAATGATCGCCGAAAGTTTTCACATGAAGTGTTTATGCCATGTGTCTGTGAGAACTTTCATGTATTGATTGTATGACTAGCCCTTAGACTTGATGTCTTTACAATTTTATGTGTGGATCAAATAACTTTGACATTCTCCTTCCATGGTTCAAAAGATCCGGTCATAAGGGTATGATTGGGTCATTTGTTGAAACACATGAAGTTTGTAAAGATACAACAGAGAATCGCTACACTCTCGGATAATATTTTCATATAAGAGTAGTATTCCAGTTCGCGCGTTGATATGTGTGATCAGTGCTTGAGACTGTGGCCGCAGCGGAAGAATCATGTGAGATTCTTGGGTTAGCACGATTCATGACACTATCAACATCATACCTTTTACTATATGGGTATACACTTTCCATACCCTAGGTCAAACAGTGGGGATACAGTGAGGCGAGGGACCGTATCATATGTAAATCGCATACAGAATGGGTATATATATCTTTCCTTCTCATTTGGGGGCCTTGACATGTTGCTAGATGTCAACCTTGGTCATTGAAATCGAATGACCATCTGATTGGAGGATAATATATGTTCGATTAAATTATCACAATTCATTTCATTTCCAACTTGAGAGGAAACCAAAAGGTCACACACAATAAAGTCGAAATCAATGGTTAACAGTGCACAGTACAAATTTAACATCATATATGATTGCTGTAGGAATTGTTCATAAATGGTTCAATGTGTTTAATTATTGAACAGATCATTTATGAGGTTCCATAGTGGCTTAGGGATTGGTGAATAACGATAGGGGCACTTTGGGAATTGGAATAAATAAATTAAAAAAAAGTGAATAGTAATGTGAATAGTAACGTGAATAGAAATTTTTTTTTATTTAGTATTTGTTTTGAATTCCAATTCGGCCCAAACTCTTATTAGGGTTTTATAATCTCATTAAACCACTAAATTAAGATCCAATGGCTAAGATTAAATTAGTATTTATCCCACATCAGATTTTTAATTAATTTTGTTGTATTTGGAGCACCTATATAAACCCAAAGAATTCTTCACAAATTTTTGCACCAAACCTTTCATATCCTGGGTTTATATAAGTGAGCAACTCTAAAGTTTTAGAGTAAGCCACTGATTTTGAGGATCCTTAAGTCTAATTGACTAGAGGAACCTCAAGTTAAAAGTTTTGAGGTATTTGCCTAGGCTAGCACCAATGACAAAATACTCGTGCACTCAAGGCGTAGTCTTGCCGTTGAGTTTTGACTTTGGTGTGTGCACCTTTGGAGGCCACACACTTGGGTGGCCCTTTGGAATGTGGAATAGCTTGCTGAGTTCGAGAAAAGCTTGTAGATTAGAGGGAGGACATGAGGATTCTTTGGTTCAAGTAAGTCTTTTTCTTTCTTTATTTTAATTAGAGTTCTTATGATAGTTATCATGTTTAGGTTTATGTTCTTTGCATGTTTTATGAGTTTTTATGCTTAGAATATATAGTAACATGCCTAGGCTTATAGAATAATCAAAACAAATAGGTCTTGGACAAAGGGATAGCGGCATCATAATTTGATTTATTTAATTTTCCGCTGCGCACTCGCGGCTGCTTCCCAACAGTGGTATCAGAGCTCCGTTTTTGTTTTGATTAGTTTTATCTCATTTGAACTCGAAATTGGGTGTGTAAAAGTTCGTTGGAAAGCTAACACCCTGAACGTAATTTTAGGCACAAGTTTTGCATGATTTGGTTAAGATTTGAATTATGAAATTGAATTTAAAATTCAAGCATCTGTAAAAAATGTGAATAGTAAATTTATTTGAATAAAATAAAATACAATATCATAATTAAATATTAATCAAAGTTATTTAATGCATAATATAATTCCAACATATTAAAACTCATATGCTTGATGATTCTATATGTAAGATTAGAATTGGGATGATTATTTTAGGGTGCAAGCATCTAGAGACTTTCTAAGGAAATAGAGAGTGTATTGTTTATCCCTTAGCTAAGTAATTATTTTGTGATGAACTTAGAGATTTATTACCTTTAAGGCTAATAAATATAAATCACTTGTTTATAATAAAAGACATTATAAAAGATACAAGTGGGGTGGGACCAAGGCGTTAATAAAACTTTCCAAACTAAAGTTAATTTAACCAAAGGTATTACTAGAGTTAGATAATTATTTGATGTCTTCCTTCACTCACAACCTTTTTATAGCCAAAAGGAAAAGCTGTGAAGACATCTAGATAATCATTTACTCAAAGCTTACCTTAAAGCATATTTAAAGTGTTGGACTAATTTGGAGGATCTATTGTTTATTCCTGTCACCAAGGCAATAAGAGCCTAAGAGATAAGGGTATTTAAGAGAGTTCACTCCACCCTCCCTCTGGGAAATTTTCAATGGAGGAATCCATTTGACAGTTATTCACTTAAACTTGATAAAATCCTCAATAATAATTTAAGTCTAAAATTTGCCTCCCATTGTAAAGTATAGACCCAAAGGGCTTAAACCGTATTGGCAGGACTAGGCTTTACCAGACTGACCAATACCAATTTGTCCCTAAATCGTACTATTGACAATGGTTTGACTTTTCTGAGTCATAAGACGCAGCGACCTTTAGGCGTGGTCTTATAACTTAGTGGCAAAGATTGAGTGTCCACAAGGACTAACATAAGCTATGACATGTTTGATTGCCCAACCCAATGATCAAGGAATTGTGATTTATATCATAAATTGGTTGGGAACCTACCTAATTATCATATTTTATAATGACCGGCCCTAGTCGGAGTTGTGAAATGATGATAATGGGATCCTTGCCCACAAGAAATCCATCATAGTGGGGTTGATGCGATTTGCTTAAAATCTTAAAACAATTGAGTGAGAGCAACTTCATAATATTAAAAGCCCATGTTATTATGAAACATTAATGAAACATATTCCTAATTTTAACATTCTCTCTTAACACGTGGGTTAAAATATTTCACAAACATTCAAATGGAAAACAGAATATCACTTCGTTCCATCCTTGATGAGCATAGGCTCAAGGGGACAACTACAATGACTGGTTTAGAAACCTTAAAATTATCTTACGACAAGAAAAGATTTTATATGTTCTTGAAAGACCATTTGCCCCTGAACCCGCAGAAGATGCTGACCAAAATATATTTGATGCTTGGAAGAAACACGTCGATGATGATGAGCAAGCAGTTTGCATAATGATTGGCTCTATGTCAGACGAAATTCAGAAAGCTCACGAAGATATATATGCTCAAACCATCATCTTTCACTTGAAGGAGTTGTATGCAACTTCCGTTCATACCGTGAGATTCCAAGTGCCATGTGCCTTATTCCAAACAAGGTATAAGGAAGGATCTGTTAGTGGACATGTGCTTAAGATGATTGGCCACTTGAAAAATTGGCCAACCTCGGGTTCATCATGGATCATGAGATAGGTCACGATCTAATTCTTAGTCCTTACCAAAAGACTTCTCTAACTTTATTATGCAGTTTCATCTGTCTGATAAAGAAACTACTTTAGCAGAATTGCACAATCTGATAAAGCAAGCATAGAAGGACTTGAAATCGGAGCTTAAAACCTCCGTCATGCTTACGGGTACGAACCTGAAGTCACGAGGCCCAAAGAAAAATAAGGGCAAGACCAAGGCTCCAGATCACCTAAAGCCCAATGGTAAGGTGGAGAAGAAAAAAGGAAAGTGTAAATGTTTCTTTTGTGGAAAAAATGGTCATTGGAAGAAAGACTGCAGATCCTTGAAAGCCAAGGAAGCTAGGGAAGCCCAAGAGGCCAAGAAGCCCAATGCTTCAGGTATGTTGTATATGATTGAACTATATTCTCAAAACTCTGAACCTTCTATTTGGGTGCTTGAGACCGGTTGTGGGTTTCACTTGTGTAACAATGTGCATGGCCTGAGAAACAATAGGAGACTCCGTCATTGGGAGGTTGACTTACACATGGGTAATGGAGAAAAACTGGCTGCATTGTGCGTGGGGACTTATTCATTAGTTTTTCTGAATGGTTTAGTTTTAGACTTAGAAGATTGTGTTTATGTACCTTCTCTAGTAAATAACATCATTTCAATGTCTTGTTTATGTAATAAAGGTTTTTCATGCCTAATAAGTTGTAATGAATGTTCTATTTATTTCAATGAAATAAAATATGGAGATGGTATTTTGAATAATGGTATCTATGTCTTACAAACTAACAAAGAATGTTCAACCTCTAATATATACAACGTTAACTCGAATAATCTCATTGAATCACTTATATGGCACAGTCGCTTAGGTCATATCAATGAAACAAGTTTAACTAAGCTACATAAGGATGGGTATTTCAGACCCTTCAAATATGAACCTTATGGAACTTGTGAGTCTTATTTACTTGGTAAAATGACCAAATTACCCTTCAAAGGTAAATGACAGCGTGCAGCGGAGACATTAGAACTCATACACTCTGATGTATACGGACCAATGTCAGTCACCGCTAGAGGTGGATTCTCATACTTCATTACATTTATCGATGATCACTCGCGGTATGGGTATGTGTACCTTATGCGGTTCAAATATGAAGCCTTTGAGAAATTCAAAGTCTTCAAAGCTGAAGTAGAAAACCAGCTTAATAAAAGTATTAAGTCACTAAGGTCTGACCGAGGTGGTGAATACTTAAGCGACGAATTTCAAGATTACTTGAGAGAAAATGGCATTGTTTCCCAGTGGACTCCTCCGGGAACTCCACAGCATAATGTGGTCTCTGAATGGAGAAATCGGACATTATTAGATATGGTCCCATCAATGATGCCATGCACGGATCTACCTATTTCATTTTGGGATTTTGCTTTAAAAACTGCAACACTACTACTAAACCAAGTTCCTTCCAAGACTGTTAGTCAAACACCATATGAGTTATGGTCTGGGAAACGTCATAGTCTTAGTTATCTAAGAGTTTGGGGATGTGACGCATATGTTAAGCTCACACAAACTGACAAATTGGATGATAAGGTAGTTAAATGTAAGTTTGTAGGATATGCCTTGAACTCAATAGCATACGTGTTCTACGTCCCAAATGAACAAAGAACATTTGTCTCACGAAATGCTAAATTTCTAGAGAATGAATTCCTTCTCAAGAAATATAGTGGGAGTAGACTTGACCTCGATGAGGTACGAGAAGAACAAACTAACATAGAACTAAACCCCAGGCCCCTCAAAAGGGCAGCGACGGAACAACCACAAGGTTATGAACTTAGAAGGTCTGGTAGGAAAAGACATGAGCCTGAAAGATATGGTTTCCATATTGATGACGACCATGATCATATCATTGATAATGATGATCCCATAAGTTATGACGAAGCAATACGTGACATTGATTCAGTCAAGTGGCTTGAGGCCATGAAATCCGAAATAGACTCTATGTATCAGAATCAAGTCTGAGACTTGGTGGATGCACCTGAAGGGATAAAACCCATAGGCTGCAAGTGGATTTACAAGCGTAAAACTGGTGTAGAAGGCAACATCCAAACCTATAAGGCTAGGTTGGTGGCGAAAGGTTATAGAAAAATCCAAGGAATTGACTATGACGAAACCTTCTCGCCTGTTGCAATGATAAAGTCCATTCGAATTTTACTGACACTAGCTGCACACTTTGATTATGAGATTTGGCAGATGGATGTCAAAACAACTTTCCTTAATGGGAACCTCGTAGAGGAAGTCTATATGACACAACCTGAGGGGTTTGCATCTAAGGATGATCATAATAAAGTATGCAAGCTTAAACCATCCATTTATGGACTCAAACAAGCCTCCAGAAGTTGGAATATATGATTTGATGAGACAATCAAAGAATTTGACTTCATCAAAAATGTAGACGAGCCTTGTGTTTACAGGAAAAATAGTGGGAGTGCTGTTGTATTTCTTGTATTATATGTCGATGACATATTAATCATCGGGAATGATATTCCCATGATGCAAGCCACCAAGCAATGGTTATCTCAGAATTTCTCCATGAAAGATTTGGGAGAAGCAGCCTACATCCTCGGCATTAAGATCTACCGTAATAGAGCTAAGAGGTTGTTAGGACTTTCTCAATCTACATACATAGATAAAGTTTTGAAAAGATTCAAAATGGAAGATTCCAAAAGAGATAATTTACCTACTTGTCATGGAATCAAATTATCTAAGGAGCAATATCCACATACTCATTCAGATAGAGAGCGTATGAGTAGGATCCCTTATGCTTCAGTAATAGGATCGATCATGTATGCCATGCTATGTATAAGACCTGATGTCTCTTATGCTCTTAGCATAACGAGCAGGTATCAGTAAAATCCTGGTGAGAAACACTGGGCAGCTGTCAAAACAATCCTCAAGTATCTGAGAAGAACTAAGGATGTGTTATTGACATACGGAGATTGTTCTGAGATGAAAGTCATTGGTTACTGTGATGCGAGCTTTCAGACCGATAGGGATGACAACAGATCGTAAACAGGATATATGTTTACTTTGAATGGTGGTGCTGTCAGTTGGAAAAGCTCAAAGCAGTCAACTAAAGCGGACTCCACCACTGAAGCCGAGTATATTACAGCATTTGAGGCAGCTAAAGAAGCAGTCTGTATAAAGAAGTTCATCACAGAGCTGGAAGTGCTTCCCACGATAAAGAATGGCATCACGATGTACTGTGACAACACGAGCGCCATTGCTCAATCAAAGGAACAAGGTCCCACCAGAAATCCAAGCATGTACTCAGGCGATTTCATCTCATCAGGGAGATTGTTGAGAGAAAAGAAGTTATTATAGAGAAAATACCCACAGAAGATAATCTTGCAGATTCTCTGACTAAAAAGCTGACTCAACAAAAGAATGATAGGCACACCCGGGAGTATGGTGTCGAGATTCATACTAGTTGGCTATAGTGCAAGTGGGAGATTGTTAGGGATATGCCCTATACCCAACTTGTGGATGAGCTATATGTACATGTATTTGTAATATTTTCATTAATTGATAAAATGACAATCTTTATTATACGCGTCTTACATAAATTATATGAATCATCAAACACTGTAAAAAAGTCCTTGGAGTAATAAGATGATGGCTTCCACGCCTTATGATAATCATTACTTTTAAACGTTCCTAGTAATAGTTTTGTGAATAATTTGTTCGTTCACAAATCGGAGAGACTAGCATGATGATATGATCTGCCCTTAAGTGGGGTAGCTGATATCATAGGCTACTAGCGGAGATCCGTCCGCTTGGTGTATCACTAGGATGCATGAGTTGCTCGTGTCCATCGAACTGACCGCCGAAATTTTTCACATGGAGTGTTTATCCCATGTGTCTGTGAGAACTTTCATGTATCGATTGTATGACTAGTCCTTAGACTTGAGGTCCTTACAATCTTATGTGTAGATCAAATAACTTTGACATTCTCCTTCTGTAGGCACTGTATTTTTGCATGTAAGTCCATATGATGAGTCTCGTACGGAGGTACTACTCTTTAGGTTACGAAAGTCGCGGGAAATGAATGTCGGAAGGGGAAATTCAGAATAAGTATGTCATCAGATTCAATTCACATGTTCACTGCTTTCGTTCGTGCTGCATTCGTGAACACGTTTGAACGTCAAGCAGATTACGGGAGTTCATGCAGCGTTCGAATCGGCGTTCGAACGGTGTCGGTACTTCTGGTTTTATTGCTAGCCTCACGCCCAAGCCCAATTAGCCCACCAAAACCCACCCAAAAATAATTAAAACATTTAAAACATGTCACAAATTAAAATAATATCCTTCCAAAATTAAATAAATCACATCCCAATCTAAATAATTCACATACCTAATCAAAACAAATCAAATATATGATCTTCTTAATTAAGCCAAATCATGTCCCCAATTAACTAGATATTTTCCTTGTGAAACACTAATTAGAAATATTCCCCCCATAATTACTTGATCCATTCCTATTCAAACAAGAGAAACCCTAGCCTTTGCCTATAAAAGAAACACAAATCCAACCTTAGAACTCATAGCTCATTCTCAAAAAAACACAAAAGAAATAAACCTAAGATACACGCCCAAGACAACAAGAACAAGAAAACAAATAATCCTCTTCTCCTCCTCTCTCTAGCAACCGAATACTCACACATCAAAACCCCCAAACTACACCATAACATCACCGAAAATACTCCCCTTTACATCACCGAAACAGTCCCCAAATCGCAGCCCTCCATTCACCGAAAACATATACCCAAACCATAGCTTAACCACCGAAAATCACAGCCCAAAACAGTCCCTACAGTGACCGTAAAACAGCAGCCCCAATACCCCCTTAAAGAACGCCAAAACAGTCCCTTAATACAGTGAAAATAGTGACCAGAAAATACAGCAAAATAGTAGCAAAACGGAGTAAGAACAGAAGCAAAATGGAGGAAACGACAGCTCAAAACAGCAAAGCAGCAAAACGAGAGCAGTGAACCAGTGAACCGGAGGAGTTACGGAGCATCGACCCTTCCGACGGCCGTGTAACGCACTTTCGAGAGACGACCTAAGAGGTTAAACCTGAGGGCACCCTTCTTATTTATTCTCATCTTTTTTGTTGTTTATTGGAATTCCTTCGCATGAGAGTCGTTTGTTGATATATGTTGTGGTCCTTGGATGAATGGAATATGTGTTCTCTCTTGTGGTATATCGGATGGAAACCCGGACGTAAATTTCGTAGCCGAATCCGAATGGACGGTATTGTGGTTTGCACTCGGGATATAATGCCACGTATCACTTGAGATATTCACACATTTTATTTCATCTAACCTTGTATTCGAGCATGATTGGGTTGCTAGCATGTTATTTATCTTTTAAGCATGATTTAATCGTTAGTATGCTATTACTTTCTGCATTTTATTTACTATGCATTGTGATGTGATGCGCATGGGCTTAGTATGTTGGTCTAAAGGTTCTCAATTTG
This sequence comes from Zanthoxylum bungeanum, assembly GCA_019454045.1. NCBI lineage: Eukaryota > Viridiplantae > Streptophyta > Magnoliopsida > Sapindales > Rutaceae > Zanthoxylum > Zanthoxylum bungeanum. The sequence goes on along the minus strand of SKCR01052219.1, from coordinate 103,730 downwards.
AGGGGAGAAAAGTCCAAAAGGCTACCTTTACAACAATACTTTGCCGCGCCGGACGAAGTGTGTTTGATTGAATGTGAGATATGTTTAATCGGATATACGGAAGTCCACATTATTGTCTCGTTCATTTGTATGCATTGTGATGTAATGCGCATGGGCTTAGTATGTTGGTCTAAAGGTTCTTAATTTGAGGGGAGAAAAGTCCAAAAGGCTACCTTTACGACAATACTTTGCCGCGCCGGACGAAGTGTGTTTGATTGAATGTGAGATACATTTAATCGGATATACGGAAGTCCACATTATTGTCTCATTCATTTGTATGCATTGTGATGTAGTGCGCATGGACCAACTAGGGTGGATTAAAGATCCTCTATTTGAGGGAAATGCCTAAAGGCTACCTTTTCCATGATGTTTTTCCGCGCCAGACGAGGTGCACCCGATTGAATGTGAAACGTGTTCCATCGGGCACATGAGGTCCTACATTGTGTATTTGTTTATCCATATATATGTTTGTGTCATTTCAGATGCCATTTTTGGCAATCTCGTTCGAACACTGCACAAACGTATGCATTATGTCTCATCTCATTCGAACGTGTTTATGAATGCTACACGAACGTATGCATTCTGTCTCATCTTGTTCGAACGCGTTTACGAACGCTATACGAAAGTATACATTCTGTCTTATTTTCGTTCGAACGCGTATCAGAACGCTACTCGAACGCTTGTATTATGTTTACCATTCGAACGCGTTTACGAACGCTACTCGAACGCACATGCATTTTATTGTGTCATGCATCAGGTCTCATCCCATTCGAACGCGTTATCAAACGCTACTCGAACGCTTACATTCTGTTTACCGTTCGAACGCGTTTACGAACGCTACACGAACGCGCACACACTGGACAGATTCCTTTATCATGTTTCATGCATGTTTGTTCCCCTAGTCATTCCCTTCCTCATCATATGTTTAGTTAGCTCTCTTCAATATTTATGCACTATTGCCTCTCTTTAATATGTATGCTTGTACAATGATTGTTTATTTGTGTTTCTGTGTTTATCAATATAATGTGTATATGAAATTAAATGCTTGCCGTTATTCCAATTTATGCATGAACTTAGAAGTAGATTATCCTTGGAAATATATGTTGCTTAAGCTTGGTTAGATTATTGCACAAATCATATCATTACAAGTGGCATAAGTAAGGGACCATTCCGAACCCAACGGTTTGAGGTCTTCCCTTGCGAGAGGTGAGTGCGGCCGACTCCATGTTATTTCTCCGGTTTAGTTCCCCCGTTGGCTATTCTGTACTCCCAACCGGGCCACGAGCCCGGGACAACATCGTCGATTTTTGTGTCATACACCTTCCCCGGTTCAAAAGATCCGGTCATATGACTGGGTCATTTGAAACACATGAAGTTTGTAAAGATACAAAAGAGAATCACCACTCTCTCGGATAATATTTTCTTATAAGAGTAGTATTCCAGTTTGCAGGTTGATATGTGTGATCAGTGCTTGAAACTGTGGCCACAACGGAAGAATCATGTGAGATTCTTGGGTTAGCATGATTCATGACACTATCAACATCATACCTTTGACTATATAGGTAGAAACTTTCCATACCCTAGGTCAAACGGTGGGGATACAGTGAGGCGATGGACCGTATCATATGTAAATCTCATATATAATGGGTATATATATCTTTCCTTCTCATTTGGGGGGCCTTGGCATATTGCTAGATGTCAACCTTGGTCATTGAAATCGAACGACCATCTGATTGGAGGATAATTTATGTTCGATTAAATTATCAATTCATTTCATGTCCAACTTGAGAGGAACCCAAAAGGTCACACACAACAAAGTCGAAATCAATGGTTAACAGTACACGGTACAAATTTAACAGCATATATGATTGCTGTAGAAATTGTTCATAAATGGTTCAATGTGTTTAATTATTGAACAAATCATTTATGAGGTTCCATAGTGGCTTAGGGATTGGTGAATCACGATATAGGCGCTTTGGGAATTGGAATAAAAAATAAAAAAATGTGAATAGTAACATTAATAGGAACGTGAATAATAATTTTTTTTATTTGTTATTTGTTTTGAATTCCAATTCGGCCCAAACTCTTATTAGGGTTTTATAATCTCATTAAACCACTAAATTAACATCCAATGGCTAAGATTAAATTAGCATTTATCCCACATCGAATTCTTAATTAATTTTGTTGTCTGTGGAGCACCTATATAAACCCAAAGAATTCTTCACAAATTTTTGCACCAAACCTTTCATATCCTGGGTTTATATAAGTGAGCAACTCTAAAGTTTTAGAGTAAGCCACTGATTTTGAGGATCCTTAAGTCTAATTGAATAGAGGAACCTCGAGTTAAAAGTTTTGAGGTATTTGCCTAGGCTAGCACCAAGGGAAAAATACCCGTGCACTCAAGGCGTAGTCTTGCCGTTGAGTTTTGGCTTTGGTGTGTGCACATTTGGAGGCCACACACTTGGGTGGCTCTTTGGAATGTGGAAGAGCTTGCTGAGTTCGAGAAAAGCTTGTTGATTGGAGGGAGGACTGGAGGAGTCTTCGGTTCAAGTAAGTCTTTTTCTTCTTTATTTTAATTAGAGTCCTTATGATAGTTAGCATGTTTAGGTTTTTGTTCTTTGCATGTTTTATGAGTTTTTATGCTTAGAATATATAGTAACATGCCTAGGCTTGTAGAATAATCAAAACAAATAGGTCTTGGGCAAAGGGGTAGTGGCATCATAATTTGATTTATTTAATTTTCCGCTGCGCAATCGCGGCCGCTTCCCAACACAGACAACCGCAAGCACAACACTAATATCAAAACTTCTAATCTATAAGGTCACTATGCAACTTAATAAGTCAATACTTCATAAGTTGCTACTAATTCCACTTAGATAGTAGAATCATCTGTGACATTCCACTGTTTCTTTTTCGACTCTATATGACGTCGACCGTCTAATATCACAATTGGACTCAAAGCTAATTTGACCATAATGGTTACAAACTATATTCTTCATGAATAAAAAACTCGTTCTTAATATCTCAAAGATAATAAAGAACATGATGCAAGACCCATCATATGGTCTACAACGTATCAAAATAACTCGTAACAAGTACGATAAAATTGATATCTTTAATCGCACACAATACAATATTCATTATGCCATCATCCTATGATGCATAAGATTGACTAGACATTCTAATCAATTTCTCTTTCGACTAAGGAATCATCTTTAACGAAAGATGAATACTATATCTAAGAGACACACTAACTGTCTAACAGTTATACTAACTGTCACACAAATAGTTGGGGTTATATGCGACGGAAGCGTGATTCGGGCGGAATCATAACTTTAAAATTTTTAAACTTAACGAATAAATTATTCAATATCCTATATGAATAATTCATTCATATTTCACCAAAATATTTTATTCGATATAAAATATTAACATAAATAATTTAGAAAATACCACGAAACTTTTATGAAAATATTTTTCCGTAAAATAACATAAAACACATTTACGACCGTACCAATACGAGACGGGGCTGCCCACGTCAGCCCCAAAAGTACTTGGGCAGTTTGTGGACTGCTCGAAAAGTGATCAATTCACCGTTTGGGCAGTCATTTTCTGGTAAGTCCGAAACTCACCGGTAATGTCGTTTTTTACAGTTTCCGTGTATTTTTACTCCGAAATAATTTTTGATAATTATTCTAATGCCCAATATATTTAAACATCATATTTCCATAACACAATTTTCATAATTTTTAGATCTGATTTGAATATAAAAATAATCATTTTAATACTTTAAATTTAATTTTCTCAACATTAATCTAATTAATATCTAAAACAATCAAAGCCATCGCAAATAAAAAAACTCAAGAACAATTATAGGTATCATAAGAGTGGTCATAACACTCTAGAATGGTAACAAGTTATATAATAATCATAATAAGCCTTAATTACATTAATTAGGCTTATTTTTAAAGACTACACATGGATATATTAATTTTCCAAGCAACCGACTATCTCAACATATATTCAAGAGAGGGAAAAATAAATCCATATCATATGTAGAGTCCTAGAATAATAGAAATAATTCCACTTCAAAGAAACTATGAAAATACCTTATTTTTCAAGCTTTTTTTCAAAGGTTTGCTTTAAGACTTTTATTTTCTCTCAAAGCTCTCTCTTTTTATGTTTTGGTAACTTGAACTCCATTTTTAGAAATGAAACAAATTTCACTCATATTTATAGGCCTAGCTTGGCCGAATATCAAAGGGGGCAAAATGGTCATTAGGTTTGCTTTTTTTTTTTTAAACTAAAGTAAGTCAAATACAATTTGATAACTATTACCTTTATTAAACTTGACATTTGTAACCAATTAGACTTATCCATTTTCCAAGAAAACTATGACATTTGATATTTTATTTTTAATTACTTAATTATTTAACTGTTAAATAATTAAATAATTATTAATACAAATATATATATATATGTATTTTTATTTACACTAAATAACTAAATACATCTATTAATGATAAGTGTCAAAATATCATATTTGAAAATTAATTAATGTATATTTAATAAAATCATGTATTAAATATAAAAACACATTAATTAGTAAATGACCGAAATGCCACTATACATATGTAATTTCGTTTAATCGTTGAACGATTCGAATTAACTCATTTAATCCGATAAAATATTATGAATAATCTGTATTATGAATAATGTGTTGCCCAAGTACTCAACAAGTACATTTCATATTGTAGGACTCTCTAAGTTCAGGTTTATTTGTCACGAAATCCAATTTCGTGTACATAATTCACCCACTCATAATTTATGAGAACCACTGATAATCTCGCTAAACTATACAAGTCAAGGTCCTTGAATAAGAATAATTATTCTGTCACATGTTATCCATATTATATCGGGGATATAGATACGATCATCAAATCCATTGTGTATAATACAGTCGACTAAGGGTGGCAACGGGCCGGGCCCTGGCTTTGAAAAGCCCGGCCCGAGCCCGACCGAAAAAAATTTGGCCCGGGCCAAATCCGGCCCGAATTTTTTCCAAAAAAAAACTAAAATTCAAATACAATTTATATTATATAAATACATCATCAAAATTAAAAACATACTAAAAAAAAATACATTAACACTATATGCAAAGACAATTCACAATTTAAATGCTACAAACAAATAAAAATGCTACAAACACATTAAAATATATATAATTTTTTTTTGGTTTTGGCTCGGGCCGGGCCGGGCCCGGGCCAAAATTGTAAAGCCCGGCTCGGGCTCGAGCCTAAGCAGGGCTTTGATCAAAGGGCCGGGCCCGAGCTTTTTTTACCCCGGGCCGGGCCGGGCCCTGACTTTTCTGCCACCCTTACAGTCAACTTATAAATTTGCGATCTTTTTATAACACTCGAAACTCGTGTCCTCAGTGTACCATGGTTTTGAGATTACAAACAAGTGCAGTATACATATGCCCTGTACAAAAGACTGACGGATTCTATCAGATCACATGATATCATGAGCATGAGTCCATACCCAACGATCATGCATGTGTCTAATCTTAATAGATCGGTGATGTGACTGCCATCAAAGTGTGGATGATAACTCATATATCCACAATCGTATCTCAAGTCAAAGGACCATTATGCTGCTCGATTCAAGAAGATTCATATTGACGTCAATATACCATATATTAGGAAATCTTTGGTGAGCTGTTAAGTGTTTCTTAAATAAACATCTACGTGTCTATACGAGTCTCCCAAGACTCATGATTCATTGGGATAAACCATCAGATTAAATCGATATATGAAATGTACTGGTCTCAACGGATTTACTAACCACCTGTGTTAGTAAATCTTGACCAGAAACTTTATTTGAGAATATACAACTTATAGTGATACTTCCAAATGTCAATTACAAACTACGTTGTAACTGCACATCACATTGTAAATCCCAGGGTCTTTGTCTAATATATACACATTACTAAACCAAATATAGTTTCAATCTTATCGATATTAGATCGAATACGTATATAAAAGACAAGAGATTTTACCATAAATAAGTAATATTATGGAAAAATATATTATTCGTATTCATAAATCGAACATAAATACGATCCGGATTGGTGATTTCTCCCATTTTCTCTAGTGCCAATCCATGGTATCATATATACATCTAATTGTGTATCATATATGCATGGGCCACAAGAGCTCACCTAGCACTCAAGATATAGGCAAAATCGAGTAGGTCCGCCATAATTTTTTGAGTTTGTATAACAAACCCAAACGTTTCCCTTAGCTAACACCATTCATATTTTATAGAACCTAGATTCTACTTCAATATGACTCAGATGCAACATCAATATTATTCTACAGCTATTGAGTTGTCCAAGTATTTAGGGATCAAATCCAAAATACTATGCAGATAACCGCAAATATAACACTAATATCAAAACTTCTAATATATAAGGTAACTATGCAACTTCGTAAGTCAATACTTCATAAGTTGCGACTAATTCCACTTAGACAGTAAAATCATCCGTGACACTCCCACCACATCTTTTCTAACCTATTTGACTTACGTCGTCTAACGTTACAATTAGACTCAAAACTAATCTGACCCTAATGGTTGTGGACTATATTCTTCATGAATAAGAAACTCGTTCTTAATATATCAAAGATAATAAAGAACATGTTTCAAGACTCATCCTATGGTCTAAAGCGTATCAAAATAGCTCGTAATAATTACGATTAAATTGATATATGTAATCGTACACAATACAATATTCATTATGGCATCATCCCATAATGCCTAATATTGACTAGACATTCTAATCAATTTCACTTTAGACTAAGGAATCATCATTTATGAAAGATGAATAATATATCTAAGAGACACACTAACTGTCTAACAATCATACTAACTGTTACACAGATTGTCATGTTGTGTCTTTTGTTAGATCATATATAATATACGATTAATGGAAGTATCTCACAAGTATTTAGTTTTATATCATGTATAAAACTTTATATCGAATATGACAAACACTACTACCACTGCATTCATGGAGAAAAGAAGACTGAGGAAAACCTTTTACCTCATAAACATGTCATTATTACCTTAATAATGATAAAGTCGTTAGGATATACAACACTAGAAAGAAATTTATACGCTCTTACTGACACTACAATCACATATGTATTCTCTACGCTTTGATAGAATCAGACAATCTGACTCATTTCAAAATTAGAGAAGACACATTTTCGGAAAGATTATATGAGTCTACAACAAGCTCTATAAGCTAGTATACCAAACTGCGATCTTAGCAGAATACAAACTCTAGTCCAGGGCCATTCCAGAACGGAACACATGTTTGCATTCTTAGCCAAAATGCACAGTTTAATATTAACATTAATTTACAGATTTTTAATTGTTCAATTAGTACGACTATAGACAAGTTTCCTTAGAATTTATAATAGATTGTTGAGTATAACCTTTCTCATTGTCATACTAGAAAGGTCAAACCTTTAATAAGACCACTGTGCTTTTGCTGCACAAACCATTTATATATTTTATGAATGATTCATAATAAAAGCTCAATCAAGTTCAAAACTTGATTATAATAAGCTAAGAACAATCTTAGATCTATGATTCATTGCTAACTTCCGGAATCGATATCAAAAATCTCTCCCAATATAAGTTATAAGATCATTTTCTTTGAAAAGAAAACAATAGAACTATTAAGTATCAAATACTTTGCAAATGGCTCTGACATCATATTGGACTTATATGGAAGGTGTCTAAGGGTCTTTTCATCTAATTAATTATGTGATTCCATTTACAGTTTACCATTCTTATATTTGACTTCGAAAAGTCTGGTCTTTTCTACAATAGTCAACATCCAATGTTGCACACCAGGTAACAAAATCATTTTATTTATTGGGATCATAGAAAAAGATATTCTATAAAATAGAATATAAGATTCTATTAAATAGAATAAATGACAATTTTTTACTTATACCTCCGAGGTGCAAGTATTTTCAATTGTATAATCATTATATAAAAAAAAGATTCAAATCTTAAACTTTTCAAGATTCAAATTTTCTACTTATACATATCATATACGTAACTGTAGAAACTAATGGAACCTTAATTAAAATGATGAATTAGAAAATTCAAATCTTAAACTTTTCAAGATTCAAATTTTCTACTTATACATATGATATACGTAACTGGAGAAAATAATAAAACTTTAATTAAAATGATGAATTAGTGTTACTGGAGCATATCCCCAAGAGTATTAGAATTAGTGTTAATGTTTAACAAAGAAAGTATGTTATACCAATTTAGATGAAAGACATAAGATCATTCAACATGGTATAGCCCACAACTTCTATCTTTAGCATATTGGAGATTGATTTTGTATACCCCATATTTATGCATGAGCTAAGCTACACCGAGGGTAGATATCGACTTACCATGTGTGTTGGAGAGATAAGGTTGGAAGGATGTATATTGCGTGAAATAACCTTACATTTCATGCATCTCATGCATACATGCATCCATGCATACATGCATCCATGCATATATGTATCATACTAACACATTGTGATGCAGCCATCATAGCAGCCCGCTGGGTTAAAAAGAGATGGATTAGTCAGAGGTCGATCAATAAAAGTTAAGAGTGACTAGCAATAATAATTTTTGCATAAACCGAATGAAGGATACGTTGAACAAAATGACTAAACAACTACTAAATTTGATCACTTCTATGATCAATTGGATTGCGTCTCAGACGGTAAAGGCCAAAGTAAGAAATAAGAGGCGTAAGTATAAGAAACTCTATGACTAAGGGCAATATAAGAAAAACAATAGAAGAGGCTCAGGAAGCGGAACATCAAAAGTAAACACCATCCATAACTGACATTTCTCCAACCTTAGAAAATTGATGTACGAAATTTTGGATAAGCTTGAGAAATAGGGCTTATTGAAACCCTTGGAGCCTAAGCCATTGCCGGATGATAAGTGCGGTTTATACCCACTTATTTCGACATCCTTAACCTATTATTTTGTTATTGTTCGAGTCATTCAATGTCATTTATAGTTTATTTTATGTCTTAATTGTAGGAAGCATTGATACATGAATCTTGGGACAATTTCACGTGTTTTGGAACCAAACGGATGCAACTAAATCACAGAAGGAAGTAAAGGAGAAGAAAAACAAGTACATCCAGAAGTCAAAGCTAGCACAACAGCGCCAACTCACTCGCGTCACGAAACCACAAGCTTCATATATAGAATACCGAGATGAAGGCGGTGTGGCACCAAATACACGCGCCGCAGCGCCAGTTGAAGACCGTAACTAGACGCCGAGGCGCTACCCACTCACACTGCAGCCAGATAAAGACTGTGACTAAGGCGCTGTGGCGCCTTCCTATTCGCTCAGAGGTACCAGACGAACCCATACATAATGCCGAGACTGAAGCGCCGCGGTGCTGCGGGAGTAGACGAAGACGTACACGCGCATTCCAGATTCTTTTAATTTAGGGTTTTTAAGATACCCAATGACTCCAAGGCTCCATTATAAATAGATTAGTTCGCCCAAACTCAAAAGAGGAGGCTAATACACAACACAAAACATAGAAACACATATTTTTAGAGATCCAAGGAGGAGGATTGAAGAGCAACAAGAGGAGACAAAAGTGGTGACGTCCGAAGAAGGAGAGATTCAATTCGGGTTTTATTATATTATTTCTTTCTTAGAACTCTAATGATTTCCATTAGATTTATGACTTGTTGATCATTGTTTTTATCTTTTGTCATGAACTAAACTCCTTAATTCTGGAGAATGATGTAACTGATGCTTGAACCTTTATATTGATTGTCGATTTTGTTATGAAGTTTTATTAAGTTTATTTATATTCTTTTGAGTTTAATGCTTATTGGTTGCTGGCCACAATTAAGATGATGAATGTTTAGAATCTATCACTCGAGAGAGGGAATTTTGAATAGATCTAGAGAATATGACCTAGGATTTTATAGAGTTCGAGAGAATCTATAATTCCTTTGAAGTCGTTAACATAGAATCACAAAGCGTAATGAGTTGTTAACTACTAGATTTTTATAGAGATATCGAAGTCTGTAGTTGATGATATTTTCACTCGGCACTCAAGAGAGGGAGTGGATATTTTAGGAGTCTTGACTTATAAACAATATAACTGAACAATGATTATTTGGTATGACAAATTTATGGGTGACAGCTAGGTGAAATCAGGATCCAGAATCTTTATCGTATTTGTTCCTCCTATCAAATTGTTTTATATTTATTTATTTAATTAAATCTTTATTAATCATCGTCTAAATAAAGTTAGGATGATCAATTGTAGTAATTAGTGCGAGTTAACGCAATCCCTGTGGGTTCGACACTTTAAACTCATTTATACTGAAACTTGACACCGTACACTTGCGGTACGATATAAAATATCACAACAAGTTTTTGACGCCATTGCCGGGGATTATTTGTTTAATTCACATTAATAGTATTACCAAGTAATCTTAGCTTTAATTTAGATTTTTATTTTTATTTTTATTTTTTTAATTTTTTTATATTGTTCTTTATTTTTGTCTTAAGTTTTGTTTTTGTTTTTATATTTGTTTTTATTTTTTTATTGTTATATATTGTTTTTTTTGTTGTGCAAAGAGAGTTGGAAATGAAGCAATGGCAAATCCCATTGATGCACTGATCGCTCAAATATCATCCCTCACGACTCATCTAGAAGTATTGACAAATCAAATGATCCAACCATTTATTGGAGCTGTTTCTGCTAATGGAATGCTCTTACCGAATAGAGGAGCAGGATTTGAACAAGTACAAGCTGAGCAGAAACCTTCCTTAGAAGACCTCATGAGCATGTTTGTAGCTACAACTTCAGAGAGGTTTGAGAAGAATTAGTCGAGGCTGGATAACATCGAAACACATATGGGCAATATGAGGGCAACATTGAAATCTTTAGAAGTGTAAATTGGGCTGCTTGTTTCTTTCATGGTCAATCAACAAACATGGGTGTTTCCTAGTAATCCTGAAGTCAACCACAAAGAGCAATGTCAAGTCATAACCCTCAGAAGCGGAAAAGAGATTAAAGACACATATAAGGACTTAAGCAGTAAATATAAAGAAGTCACCTTCAGTGTTTTCAAAACCTTGCAGAGTCCTCAAGGGGATGCAGAATATCACAGGGTAGATATAGTAGAGAAGGGAGTTGTAAACATGCAGGGTGAATCAGTATTGCAGCAACCTACGAGCATAGTGCAGCCATGCATAAAGGAAGATTCTCCACATCTAAACCTGAAACCACTCCCAAAGCGTCGTAAAAAGAGGAAAAAAAGGCCAATGCTCACTTGGAGATGATCACTTGAAGGTTAAAAAGGAGATCGAGCAAATTTTGCCGAATGTGCAGTCCAAAATTTCCAATCAGGGGACAATCTACATATCCTGGGGGACCATCTATGGATAAATTACCACAGCATGCCAAGCTGTCTTTTTCATGTCATAAGAACCGGTGGATACCAAAGAAGAAAGCAGATGAGATTATCCGATTCACTACATTTAAGCCACCATAACCATTTTGGGTGGTTGCGTCTGGCTGATGACGTTAAACTTAGCGCTAGCGGGGAGGCAACCTTTGTATTTGCATCTTGTTTATTGTTTGTTTATTTATTTTATTTCATTGTATGCTATTGTTTATTTATTCATTTTACATGCTATTTATGCAGGGAGCACGAACCACACAAAGCCCGCGCAACCAAATTTTGACCAGTAGAAGCCTGATCAACTCCATGTACGGTAGTGTTGTTCCTTAATCTGGTTTCTTTATATTTATCTTACATTGAGGACAATGCAAGTTTTAAGTTTGGGGGTGTGTGCATGTTATTTACTTGTTATTTATTTGTTTAAGTTAATTTTTTTTTAGTCATAGATAGTAAAACATAAATCATATGATGAATTTTGTTTGTTTATGTGTGAAATTTTAGAAACGATAAGTTCCCAATTGATTTTTATCTAATGCCTTGAGTAGATGATCAAGGTTAGACTCATAAGCACTTAATAATAGGTTTTTAGCAGTAAGAACTTAAGTAGTTGACAAAGTGACTAGTTGAGGAAATTGCATCCCGATGAATGACCGTTTGCCTAGATATTTATCTCAATATGCAAGTATTATGATTTATGGTATGATTAGAAAAAGAAAAAAAAGAAACCACCTATAACCGATAAACATGAAGCTACCTATGGGTGAGTGTTAGGACCACCATAAGGAGAAATGCTACCTTAAAGGATATGTGTGTTTAAAAAAAATAATAAAAAAATGATGAGCAGAAAAAGAAGAAAATAAAATCATACCATACGGAGCAAAGAAAGTCAAAAAATTCAGAGTACTAATGAGATATCTAGGTTGGTTTGACCCATCGGATCTCAATTTTTGAGACGAAATCATCGAGTTAGCTTACCTATGAGTCGAGCTGTAAATGAACCTGTACACACACACACTGTGAGTCTGGCTTAGATAATTTATTCAAGAATTTGGATTTAAATCGCAATTGCATACTTTGAAGGTTGTCTCATTTCATTGATAAGCATTATTTGAGGACAACAATATGCATAACTATCAGGATTATTTTAATTATTTTCAAATATTTTGTATGACTGCATGTGTGTGAATGACGTTTGTGGGTGTCATCGCTGTAAGCCCCCACGAGACTATAACTCGTCCACTAGGGCCTCCTAAGAGTTTAAAGGCTTGTTGCATATGCTAAATGCAATCGTGATCCCTTCAAAAGTGGCCTAGTTAAATATTAATTTAATTTTTATTTTGTCATTTGCTCGGGACTAGCAAAATCTTAAGTTTGAGGGTGTTTGATAAGTGCAGTTTATACCCACTTATTCCGACATCCATAGCCTATTATTTTATTATTGTTAGAGTTATTTAATGTCATTTATAGTTTATTTAATGTCTTAATTGTAGGAATCATTAATACATGAATCTTGGGACAATTGCACGTATTTTGGGACCAAACGGATGCAACTAAATCACTGAAGGAAGAAAATGAGAAGAAAAACAAGTACATCCAGAAGTCAAAGCTAGCGCCACAACGCCAACTAACTCGCGTTGTGGCGCCACAAGCTTCCTATACTAAATACCGAGATGAAGGCGCTATGGCGCCGACTACTCACGCCGCAGTGCCAGATGAAGAAAGTAACTAGGCGTCGAAGCGCTACCCACACACGCTGCAGCCAGATGAAGACCGTGACTAAGGCGCTGTGACGCCTAACTATTCACGCCAGAGGAACCCATACATAATGCCGAGACTGAAGCGCCGCGGCGCTGTGGGAGTAGACGAAGACATAAACGCGCGTTCCAGATTCTTTTAATTTAGGGTTTTTAAGATACCCAATTACTCCAAGGCTCCATTATAAATAGATTAGTTCGCCCAAACTCAAAAGAGGAGGCTAATACACATCACAAAACACAGAAACACATATTTTTAGAGATCCAAGGAGGAGGATTGAAGAGCAACAAGAAGAAACAAAGGCGGTGACGTCCGAAGAGGGAGAGATTTAATTCGGGTTTTATCATCTTATTTTTTTTCTTAGAACTCTAATGATTTCCATTAGATTTATGACTTTTTTATCATTGTTTTTATCTTTTGTCATGAACTAAACTCCTTAATTCTGGAGAATGATGTAACTGATGCTTGAACCTTTATATTGATTGTCGATTTTGTTATGAAGTTTTATTAAGTTTATTTATATTCTTTTGAGTTTAATGCTTATTGGTTGCTGGCCACAATTAAGATGATGAATGTTTAGAATCTATCACTCGAGAGAGGGGATTTTGAATAGATCTAGAGAATATGACCTTGGATTTTATAGAGTTTGAGAGAATCTATAGTTCATTTGAAGTTGTTAATATAGAATCACAAAGCGTAATGAGTTGTTAACTACTAGAGTTTTATAGAGATATCGAAGTCTGTAGTTGATGATATTTTCACTCGACACTCGAGAAAGGGAGTGGATATTTTAGGAGTCTTGACTTATAAACAATATAACTGAACAAGGATTAATTAGCATGACAAATATATGGGTGACAGCTAGGTGAAATCATGATCAAGAATATCTATCGTATTAGTTCCTCCTATCAAATTATTTTTATATTTATTTATTTAAATCTTTATTAATTATCGTCTAAATAAAGTTAGGATTATCAATTATAGTAATTAGTGCGAGTTAACGCAATCCCTGTGGGTTCGACACTCTAAACTCAATTATACTAAAACTTGACACCGTACACTTGCGGTACGATATAAAATATCACAACACCGGATCACGTACCCCACCAATGGGACCTAAACTATTATTGCCATTACCACTAGCAAAAAAGCCATGACACAGATAGATGCGTCCACATTATACATGAGATCCAAGATTTGATCAACACATGCAAGATACCCAACCCCAAATGAGGCGTGACCATGTATTAATCAAATTTTAAATCATCATATTTTTATCTTTACTTTTTCCACGTAATGACTCATTCCTTTTTTTGAAACAAATTTGATTTTGCAAAATTTTTCGTCTCCCCGAAAAGAATGAGCATGTCTAAATTTGGAAAGAAGTTTTAAATTTGGAACCACTAGCAGAATGACATCCCAAAATTGCATATTAAACTTGCACTTGGAATTGTAATGTATACTTGGAAAGAATTTATGCTAGCATAACTTGTAGAGATGGTCAAGACACTTGACACTCATTTGATTCCTTTCAAAAGTTAAGGCTAAGATGACACTAGGTTAAGGAGATGACGCAAATGAAAAAAAAATAAAAATGTGAAAAAGAGAGGAAAATGACAATAAAAAAAAAAGAATAAGAGTGAAAAAGGGTGAATCCTGAAAAATCTACTTCACTGTTTGAATTACTTAGTAACCAGAAGTATCATGCACCCCACGACTACTTTTGCATCAAATAACAACTCGAATATTGAGTATGTAAAATAACTTGAGTTCGTGAAATGGTTGAGTAACCAGAGACTCGCATCATAAATATGTAGTCTTTGCGTCAAAAGGCAATTTGACGACTTAAGGAAGCTAGGGTGAACCCTACATAAGATAAACATTTGAGAAATTTTGAGATCCTGTTGATCCTTAACTAGATGTTAGATTAGCTTGGATAAGAAAAAGATGAAAATGAACTAAAGTGCCAGTATTAGTCTACACTTAGCACCAACATAAACCGATCCGGATTGCGTGTAATTCTTTGTAAAAGAATCACATACACACATGGAGAAGCATTCGAAAAGTGAAACCCTTGTTGGAATTGAATTTAAAGTTTAGACAATGCTCAAACTTTGAAAAGAGAATGGAGTTCAAAGAAAAACTTATGAAAACAAGTGATGAGTCATTGCATTATAAAATTTGGAAAATACGATTGATGATTTAGAAATTCCGAGTGACAACTTAGGTAAGGAACGAGATAAAATCTGACAATAAGAAGAACATCGCAACTCCTTCACTCTCTCAAGTTAAAGAACAAACATGTAGTTAGAGATCATTTGCGTACATGCATACATACATGTAGCATTTCTTTTGCAGAAAACTTGAACAAGCTCCAAGAAGTGGAGAAAGATATAAGAGCACTCGAAAGTCAGAAGAACGAGACACGGGGGTGAAACATGCCTAAGAAAGAAAACCAGGGGCGAGGTCCACCTAAAAGAGAATGCTGGGGGTGAGGCCCATCTAGATGTAATAACTAGGGAAGACGCATGTCGCGGATGTTAGTTCCATATTTTTTTGGCTATATCCGTAATAAAATTAGTTCAATTAAGTTGTAATGAGTCTTGAAGATCTCGGAACAATTAGACTGGTATCTGGCATAGCCTGCATAAAGAAATCTGATTTGCATAGACACGTTCGAACGATTGGCATTAGTGTCACGTTCGTGTATGCGTTTGAACAAAAATTAGCAGAGGTTCATGTGCGTAGTACGTTCATCAGTGTATTCAAATGACACTCACGTGTTCGAGTATACGTTCGAACGAAATCTTCCAGTGAACAACGTGTTTGAGTGGCGTTTGATTGCCTGTACGTAAGTGAACTTTTTTGGACATGGTTTAAGCATAATTTGCACTTGGTAAACCTTTCTTTTTGCTATACCTATATAAACAAATTATAGTCTCCTTCACAATGTGTTGAAAACACAATATCTTAAAGCCTAAAACCTTCATAGCTTTTCAACCTTAGTGATTTCACCTTGAAGACTTTTTTATTCTTTTGTCTCCACTATTTTGGTGAGATTCGTCTTTGATTTACAATCAACACAACTAAACCCAATTTCCTAAACCTTCAGAGTTCTAAATAGGGGAGATTGGTAGTCGGAGTTGCGTCTTTCAGAGCTTGAAGAGTTTATTCGCTTAGAGACTTCAGATGTTCTGAAGAAAATCGTGGGGTACGAGCTCGAAGAGTTCTTTCAATTCTCGTAGTCTAGAGTTATTAGAGTCAGTGGAGTTTTCGCCATAGGTCTTTTACCATCAGTGTAAGTTTTTCTATATTATATTGGATTTTGGGCCTGTAGCCGAGATACCCGTAGTGGTTTTTTACTCGCACGAGTTTTCCATCTCGTCACCAAAATACTTGTGGTGATTTTGTGTGATTGGTTTTAATATTCTGCAGTATATTATATTGCTCAGAAGTAAGGGTTTTTGTTGATAATCCATAAAACATTAATTAGGATTTGTCTTAGTTAATTGTGATTAATTTTGCATATGGTCAGAACTTAGGACGACACACGAACTTTCAATTGGTATAAGAGCCTGATCTTGATCTCTGACCCGTTTAGCTATGGATCATAGTCAACTCTTAAATTATACCCCATGCTTTGATGGGATTGAGTATTTACATTGGAAAGTTCACATGAGAGCGTTTCTTAAGTCCTTAGATGAAAGAGTCTGGATGTCAGTAGAGTACGGGTGGAAACCTCTTATGGTTATGGTTGATGTGGTATATTCCTCTAAAGGCAAAATAACCTGGACTAATGATGAGTTTGACGTTAGCAATATGAACAACAAGGCAATTAATGTCATTCATGCAACTCGCTGCTCTACAGAATTTAAGAGAATCTTTGTCTGAAATAGCGATGGATTCTTGAGACATCCTTCAAACTGTGCGTGAGGGCACATTTTCTGTTAAAAATAATAGACTCCAAGATTTTTCTACTAAGTTTGAGGTCGCTAGAATGAAGGATGATGAGACCTTTGATGAGTTCTACGCTGAGATTAATGATATCTTTAACTCAAGCTTTAACCTAGGTGAGACTTTTTCTACTAGTAGGATAGTTAGAAAAATCATTAAATCCCTACCTAACAAGTTCTTACCTAAGATCACAGCCATATAGATGAGTAATGATTTATATCACCTAAAACTAGAGGATCTCGTAGGTAAAATATAGGTATATGAGATGAAACTTCCTGGATATAAAGCCCAAGACCATATCAATGAAGATCACAAAGGAAGTTGCTCATGATCCGTCAAGTGAGGATGATGGTGATAATCTCACGGATCATGATTTGACAATGTTTGCAAATAAGTTTAAGAAATTTCTTAAGCTGAGTTGGCCATGATAAGAATAGGAGGGATAAGTTTAGAGAGAGTAGATATAGTAGAAAAGAGTCTAAAGATGATAGGGGTAGAAAACCCCGTGCTATCCAGTGCCATGAATGTGAAGAGTATAGACATATTAGATCTGAATGTCCCATATATCTTAAGTCCAAGGGCAAGAAATCCATGGCGACCTCGCTTAGTGATTCAAAAGGTGGCTATACTTCTGATTAGTCTTCTAAAGATAAGAATAATTTTTTGGCATTTACTGCTACTGTGGTCGGTGAGAGAGAAGAAAATATTAGTGATGAAGATGTTGGATCACATTTGTCTCATGATGACTATATAGATGAGGATAGTTTTCAGGTAGTCTACACATAAATGTTTAATGAGAGTTTAGCTATCAAGAAAACAAATATATAGGTCAATAAGAGGCTGAAGAAAGTAGAGCTGGACAAAATGAAGCTCAATCTAAGTTTGAACAAAGCCTCTTAATGATAGATGATCTTAAGAAGAGGAATAAAAGGCTAGTTGATAGAGTCCAATATTTTGAAGATGAATTTGAAGATTCTAGAATATAGTTGTCTGTATGTTCTAATGGGACTGATAAACTAGACCGCCTGTTAGGGATTAGCGTTGAGCCTAATTGTGCTAAGGCGTCATCGTCTAGAGCTGTTTCTATCCCTCATAAATATGAATTAGGTAAGAATCATGTTGATTGTAGTCATGTGGTTCCTCATGTTGTTCATCATCTTGTGTCAAAACCTCTATATAGAGGTGTGATGGGTAAATCTCGCTCTCATTTGAGGTTTCTGCCTATATGCCATCACAGTGGCAAGACTTGACACATTAGGCCTAAATGCTTCATGTTGTACAAACAAAAGAAAAGGCCTAAAAGTGTGCCACATAGATTTGATTCTTTAAATCTAGTTTTTCAAGTTTATGCACTAACTAAACAAGCACAATTTCTTAGTGAGAAACTTGCTTTGTTGACTAGGAATACTCAAGTGGAAGAGTTTCCTAAGAAAGTTTGGTTGAGGAAGCAAGATGACTTCCCATTTACTTTTGGATGCCTTGATATTAAAATGCATGATGAGAGCACACTTTAGTGTAACTCTTCTTAGAAGTTACATTTACTTCCCCATTGTATGTGTGTGCGCATGTGTTTTATGCCTTTTCATGACTATTTATTTATTTTATTTTCACTGCATATGGGTGTGTGTGTTGTTCTTTGTTCTTTGTCCCTTAGTATATATGATGGAAATCCGAACATAAATTTCATAGCCGATTTCGAATGGACGGTAGTATGATCTGCACTAAGGATACAACTTCGTGTACCATTGGATATTGACAAGCCGTATTGTGTCTTTACATTTCTTTTGTGTTAAAAACTGGAAAAAAAATTAAATAAACCAAAAATATTTTTGTGGCTTGGTAGAGCATGAAAAACATGTGCATGTGATCATGATATGTAGGATATATATTTATGTCTGTGTAATAAGCTTTTATTTTTCTTGATGCTCTATGTGCATGAGTGTGTGTGATAAAAACCCTTGGTATATCTTGTGCTTGCACTTCACATGCACATTTTTATTATTGTTAAGGCTTAGTCGCATGTATGAGTTTTTTGGACTGGCAATCTAATCTTTATCATATTTAACTCCCTAAATAGTGTGATATTTGACTAGATGACCTTGTGCTATCCCCTTGTGAAAGAAAATAATAAAAAATAATAATACAGTTTACATGAGACTCAATTACAAAAGAGCCAATGGGTTAAATTCAAAAAATAAAGGCAAAAACCCTTCACTCGAAAGAGTTTTTATTTATGAGCTCGTCATATTTAGGGGGTGAATATTATAGCATGTAACCAATATTGTTTATTTTCAAGTCCTAATGGTGCTGTGTTTGAACATATATTTTGTGGACTTGGTGTGTCAAAAGATGATATTTCTTTGGCTATGTCTCGTTCATAAAATAAGGTCTTAAGCCTTGATTCGTTGTGCACTTGTTTTTTTTACGCAAGTCCTTGTTATGTTTTGGTGTTTATATCATAAGTATGCGTGTAGTATTTAGCAAAACCTAAAGTGATGCATATTATTTCATGTCATAAATAATTGAATACTGACTGGATATCATTGTACTTGCTTGAAGTGCTTTTTCACTCGTATTTGATTTATTTTCCTTTAACTCATTGCGTGCTTGTATGAGCTTCTTGTCATTGCATACCTTTTTTTGATTGCATATTTATGGGTTTTTACTTCTTGTATGTTGTTTTACCAACTGAGTAGGGTTGTTAATGAGAGGGAGTAAGTTATGTTTGCAACTTCTCTTGCATGTGTCATGTACCATTGTGACTTTTTCCATTGTCATTTCATGACAAAAAGGGAGAGTAGTAGTTTAGTTGAGTAGTTTGGGAGTAGTATATCCATTTGTTCTTATGTCTCTGTAATATCAATTTGTTTTGTTGTCTCCATTTTAAGAGGAGTATGATTAAGGAGGAGTAGGACATCTACTTGTACATGCATGAGAGTTTTATTTACTTTATATTTGCTTTATATTCCCTGTGTTTTTCACGGTATGTTGTTGTTTGTGAATTTTTCATGTAAGCAGATAAGTTGCTGAGGTGGCATCGATTTCAAGACTACTTGATTAAGTATTAGATCAAGTCTTATTGTAATAAGTCACTGTCTTGATGGTTGGCAGTTGGCTATTTTATATTTGGGTATTTTACCATAGTCTTTGTATTAGGTAGTGTCTTATCACGGAATGCCAAAAAGGGGAGATTGTTAGTTCCATATTTATTGGCTATTTCCGTAACAAAATAAGTTCAATTTGAGTTATAATAAGTCTTGAAGATCTCGGAGCAATTGGACTGGTATTTGGCAGAGCCTGCATGAAGAAATCTGATTTGCATTCGTGCTGTGTTGATATACACTTTTGAATGATTGGCGTTAGTGTCACGTTCGTGTCTGCGTTCAAACAAAACTTGACATAAGGTTCCCGTGCGTAGTGCGTTCATTTCTGCGTTTGAATGAAACCTTCCAGTGAGTGTGCGTTCGAATGAAACCTTCCAGTGAGCACACGTTTGACCAGCGTTCGAGTGGCATTCGAATGCCTCTGCATAAATGAACTTTTTTAGACGTGTTTTAACCTATTTTGTACTTGGGAAACCTTCATTTTTCCCTACATATATAAACACATTACAACCTCATTCTCAATGTGTTGAAAACACAATATCTTAAAGCCTAAAACCTTCATAACTTTTCAACCTCAGTTATTTCACCTTGAAGACTTTTTTATTCTTCTATCTTTGCTGTTTTGGTGAGATTCATCTTTGATTTACCATCAACACAACCAAACCCAATTTCTGAAACCTTCAGAGTTCTAAAAAGGGAAGATTGGTAGTTGGAGTTCCGGCGTTCAGAGATTGCATAGTTGATCCGCTCAAAAACTTCAGAGGTTCAGAAAAAAAACTATGGTGTATGGGCTCGATGAGTTCTTATAGTCTAGATGTACTAGAGTCGGTGGAGTTGCCGCCATAGGTCTTTTACAATCACGATATGTTTTTCTCAATTATAGTAGATTTTGGGCTGGTAGCCGAGATCCCCGAAGTGGTTTTTTACTTGCAAGAGTTTTCCACTTCGTCACCAAAATACTTGGGTTGATTTTGTGTGATTGATTTTAATATTCTGCAGTATAGTATAATTGCTTAGAAGTAAGGGTGTTTTTTAATAATCCATAGAACATTAATTAATACTTGTCTTAATTAATTGTGATTAATTTTGCATAAGGTTAGAACCTAGGACGAAATACGAACTTTTAGCAGAATTAGGTTTTGGAATGCCTACAACGGAAACAAGTTTTGGAATGCATTTAGATCAAAAAAATTAGATTTTGGAATGCCTACGATGAAAAAATATTTGGAGCAAATACATGTTTTAGAACGCTTCGGACAACAAATGAATCTTAGAAAAAGGATCCATTTGAGAGATGAAACATGTCAACGGATTTGGAACACCAACAGATTTAAAATACCAATGGGTTTGGAAAATTACTAGATTTGGAAAGCTGAATGGATTTAGAACGACAACATAATTGGAAATAGATTTAGAATTCCAAAGGATGTAAGTGAATGGGACTGGAATACAACCAGATTTAGAAAGCTGGATAAAATTAGAACGTTGACGGGTTTGGAATGCCAATATGATGGGACCACTGATGGGCTTGGAACACCAATGGATTTGGAATACTAATAAATTTGGAATAATGACAAACTTGGAATTGGACTTGGAAACGACTTTGGAACACCAATATATTGGAACACCGATGGATTTGGAACGCCGTTGGGTTTAGAACACCAATAGGTTTGGAACACTGACATGTTTGGAAAACTGGATGAATTTAGAACAAAATAGGTTTGAAATACTAGCAGGTTTGAAAAACTGGATGGGTTTAGAACACCGATAAGATTGGAACATTGATGGGATTATAATGCCGATGGAATTGGAACATTGCTAGATTTATATCACCATAAATTTGGAATAATGAAAAACTTGGGATGGGAATTGGAATATACTTTGGAACACCAATGGGATTGGTGCACTGTCAGAATTAGAATGCCAAAGGATTTAGAATGCCAATGTAGGTTATATTGGGCGAGAATCTCATTCTCCCTTAAATAGCATCTGAATTTATCGCTCATGTATTCACCATCTCAAACTGATCGTAAACACTTGATGAATTTACTGATTTGTTTCTCTACTCCGTTTCAGAATACTTTGAACTTTTCAAATATTTATGGTTTATGTCTCATCAAATAGACAGAACCAAATCTTGACTTATCATTTGTGAAAGTCACAAGTGTGTAGAACCATCATGAGCGTCATGATTTAATGGAACACACACATCACTGTGTACTAGCTCAACTAAATCATCAGCACGGTGTCCAACATTCAAAAATGAGGCATTTGTCATTTTCCCTTAGATACATGACTCACAAATCGATTAAGGATCTAGTGTAATATCTTCAATCAAACCATCCTTAACCAATTTCGATAGACGTCTAACACTTATATGGCCCAATCTCATATGCCATAATTCAATATTATTTAATTTAGATATTTTATTTCTATTTTCCCGCTATATTAAAGACATCTCGATTTGTTTCCAAAATAAAATGACCGTTAAAAAAAGAACATTGACATATCAAATAGTTGTCTTTATTATAGAAACATAAAATATCATTTTTAATATTTACAATCTACCTATCTCTATCCAATATTAGTAATAATATAATTTATCTAATTAGAGAAGGTATATAGTAACAATCATATAAAATAATTTTACATCTATTAGGGAGATCTAAAATAATTGTTCCTACGGTTTTGACATCTAAGGTTTCGTCATTGCCAACTCTTAGTTGGATCTCCCCTCTGTTATGCCTTTTTTTTAACCCTCATGACCTGGAGTTAAATATATGAGTGGGACTGCCGATGTCTAACACCCAACCACTATTTGCATTTAAGGCTAACGAGATGTCAATAATAGGAAAAATAGAAAGTGTACCTGAGGGTCCTGCTTTTCCTTTCAGCTCTAGACAATCACGTTTTCAGTGTCAAGACTTCTTGCAATGTAGAACGTATCAAGAGCTACGTACTGTCTTACAGTTTTAAGCTTTGTGGGTTTCTTGAAGTTCTTTTTCTATATCTTATTCTTTCCCATTTTAATCTTCATGGACCTCCTAGAAGTCTTTGAAGAACTTGATCCACCATTAAGGTATAAAATGGAATTGTCTTTCTTCAAATCATGCTCCACCGTGCATAATATATTATGAAGTTCTTCATAATTGGCTTGCATCAAATGCATATGAAAGTTTAACATAAAGGCAGCATAAATACCGGGCAAAGAAGATAAAATCAAATTTTGACCTAGATGTTCATCTATCATAATGCCATATTGTTCCAAATATCGGATCTGGTCGATCATGTTCAAAACATGAATGTTAACCGCTCCTCATTCATTGAGCGTAGCATGAAATAATTCCTAAAATATTCGATATAATTCAATTTCTTGATTTGCTTCGAACAACTCCTTGAGTGTTCTCATAATACTCCAAGCATCATGTACTTCTATGTATTGTCTGAGCAAATCTGGAACCCTCTATCTTAAAATGTAGGATTTCACCCTCAGGTTAACATCCATCCATTTTTCAAATGTTTCCCGTTATTCGGGAGTGAAATCAGGATCAATTTCGATAGGCAATGGATTGAATGTAACATAGCTCAATCGCTCTGACTCCAAGACAATGCATATGTTTTTTCCCCACTCAAAATAGTTCTCGACTCCTTTCAATTTATTAGAATCCAAAAATCGCGCTAATGGATTTGCGGCAGACATCTATAAGACAACAATTAAACACTAGCAGAATATTTTATTTCAATATAAAAACACTAATATAATTATGGATTTTAAATCTATTAGTGCTCTCATACTACTTTACATAATTCCGTAATATCTCTTAACGGAAAAATAGAAATTCAATAATCAAAATTTCATAGAGGGAAGTGTATCCCATGATATTTACTCCATCCTTACAATAATGATGGTCTTGGCATTCATAAACGCATCAGGTAGACCTCAAAGGCCAATCATATCAAAGTGACTCATAAGTTTGGTCCTGAACCGTTTCTTATCCTCACAATAATGATGGTATTGGATTAAGATGTGTTCTAGTTCTAGGTATATACTTATCAATGTGCACTGATAAACTTCGTAAGTACACCCTCACAATAATGATGGTATTGGGTGACTACGTCAACTCATCAAGCTACATTTAATGTTTTACCGGAGCGACCTAAGTTCTGACCACTTATACCCTCACAATAATGACGGTATTGAGCATAAGTAATAAGAACTTATTCATCTCCGTATTGAAAAGACAGACCATCTAATAGTTCTCCAACATTATTAATACCACTTAAAATAAAGTAATCATATAATCATGGGAGATTTATGACAATCAAGTCATTAACATGTTTAGGTCAAACTAAAAATTTTAATTTAAAACATGTAATGCATATGTAATATAACTTATGTATAATTAAATTAAAATTACATAGGCATAGATTCAAATACATGTCAAACATGTAACGAGATGGTTTTCAATTTAAAATGTGTTGTGTGGTTAGTACTTGCTCTGATACAAATTATGTTACAGCGGTTGTGGAACCCCTAAGATCAAATTGGTGTCCCGCACAACAGAAATAGGTTTAACCCAAGGATATTGACCATGAATGTATTTTAAAAAATAAAATAGAATATTATATTCTATTATGAGTCCACAGGAAAAAAATCGGGAATAAATCAGAGTCCGAAAACTCAAAATTGAGAGAACAAATTTCAGCACGCATCCATGCATCGCGCGCAGCTATTCGTGCTCATGCTGCATGTGCATGCTTGTGCAGCATGCCCATGGCATGTTGCTATGCATGCTGCGTGAGCATGGAACAAAAGTGCTCATTAATTTTTTTTATTTTATTTTATTTTATTTTATTTGTTTGCAAAAAATTTTCCAGAAAGCTAATACTTATACCTAAAACACTTCAATCATTTCCGAAACAATTTCAAACACTCAAAATCTAATTTTTAACATCCAAATCAACATATACATTTTAAATAAAAAAAATTATATTTTTTAAAATATCAAATATTTTTATAAAATATAAATTTATTCAAAACAAATATATGTATAAATTTTGAATCTAAAATTCAAA
The DNA here is from genome assembly GCA_019454045.1 of Zanthoxylum bungeanum. Lineage (NCBI taxonomy): Eukaryota > Viridiplantae > Streptophyta > Magnoliopsida > Sapindales > Rutaceae > Zanthoxylum > Zanthoxylum bungeanum. Next base: position 78,267 of record SKCR01052219.1, on the reverse strand, counting down.
CCAAATAAGGATCCCACAAAGAAGTAACCCATGAACAATTATAGATCACTTAAATGTGGTTAAGTGATTCTAAAATGGTAGCCCTATCTCCAAGCTTTTATCTAGATTTCAAAACTCCATTTTTGTGTTTCATGTCCAACATGCACAAAATTTGACTAAATCACAAATATATTGTGTTTATGCTTCCAAAACATCCATACAAAATTCATTAACCTAATTTCAACTTCAAGCTATATTATTATGTATCAAATACATAATACATCACTATATACTTTACTAATGATATCAAATCATTATTGAAAAACATACATTATTAGAGAAAATCAAACTTACCTAGTAAGCTTGAACCAAAGATCTAATCTTCTTCTCATTGTTGAAATATTATTATTTTATTAATAAATGATAAGATATAATGTACAATATATTATTCCAATTGGCATTCCAAGCCCCAATTCTAACAATAAATTCCATCGCTAAATTCACGCCATTTTACTGACGTCATTTTTAGGGATGAAAATTTTTTGTCACTAAATTTCGTTGCTAATTTCATTATTCGTTTAAATTCCATCTCTATTCTATGGCCAAATTTCGTCACTAAAATTGTAATTTCTTGTAGTTTAGATGGATGCTTTTATTCACCGCTCTTATGTTTTTTTTTTCTTTCTTTCTTTCTATTCTTATGCTACTATTAATTGATGTTTGATGATATCGATGATTTATGATTTTTGAATGATCAATAAGCAAATGCCTTAGAAAATTTGTTTGATCAATGATGATAAAGAAACTTTTATGTCTCAGGGCTTGTTATATGTTTTAATATTTTACGGTTATGATAATATTCCCGTCGAGACGCTTGTTAATGATATATTTTCGTCATGGGACGCTTGTGGGGTTCTGACCATCGAGAAATGACTGACCTATTACTATGTCGACATGGTCCTGTACGTACACTGTTTGGTCAGGACGCGCGACTGGGGCAATGGACGCTCGATAAGTATTTTGAAAAGATTGTTTACAAAAGAATTATTTTAAAAAATATGCTTTCAATTTCCGTTCATGTTTTCAAAAGATTCATTTTTGACTAAGATATACTTAGTGTTTTGGGGAAAGAATGATTTCAAAAGAATTACATTTTGAAAGGGACACATTTGATTTCGTCTAAGACATGATATGATATGTTTTCGTCGCGACACTTGTACTATATTTTTATGATTTTATGGTTTTTGAATCCGCCGTGACTCTTGTATAGGGCTCTATCCAACTGCAATCGATCGACCCGCTGCCCTTTGTCGACATGAACTTGTTTCATTCATTGTTCGGTCTGTGCGTGCGATTTGAACATTGGACGCTCTTTATATTTCCCCCAGTTGAGTTGGTCTTGGGTGCTTGTTATATTTCGCTAGTTGAGTTGATACTGGATGCGTGCTATATTTCATCTAGTTGAGTTGGTCTTAGACACTTGATAAGAATTTATGAGAAATATGATTTTCGGATTTGATTTTGTTTACAACAAAAAAAGTTTTATAATGAGTTATCAAAATGATTTGTTAGTGATTGCTTTGTGCTCTCTGTTTTGACGATGTATGTAATTGCCTGCACAAGAGCTTATGTTAGGATATATGTATATGTAAATGTTAGTGATGAAGCGATTTTGAGGTATGCATGATTGGTAAATGGAGAATCAATATAAGTTAAGATTTCTGGAATTGTACAGGTATGCATAATATGTGTAAGATATTTGAATAAGTATTTTTAGTTGATAAATATTATTTCATGTGGCTTGTATCCTCTTGTCATGCATGGTGCGAGCAAGGTTACTTATTGTGCTAACTCACACCAAATCAATGTGTTAGTTTTGCAGGATGACAACCAGATCAGTCAGTTGTACTAACCTTGGAATGTTTGGCTCAAGATGACGGATCACCTGAATTGCAGTCTACCACTCTAGAGTCATGGAGAAGGTAGTACAATTTTAGAAATTATTCTCTTGTAATTGTTTTGTGTATCGTGTTGAGCACACTAGTGTATATAAATTAAAGTATAAGTTTATGCGTTTGAATTTGGACAAAGAGCCCTTGAGTTTTGATATTGAGGTTTGATGTGTTTTTGATTTTGACCAGAGGTTCTTATAGTGTATCTGATAATTATGACAAGTCGTTCTGGTGCTGGACTGTGTTTCAGGTTGTCCGATTTTTAGGGTGCGTCATGCCCATTTTCTGTTAGGATTGAGGCTTATGAAAATTGGTTAATTCTGTCTCTTGTCAGTAGCATCATGCCTTAGACAGGGTGTTATAAAAATATTATAAACTGATGCTTATGTCGTATTGATATGATTACATAAATATTATTCTTATCATAAACTGATTAATATATTGTGATAATATAACATGTTTACCACATGAGTAATAATCGTATTGAATAAATCTGATGATATGTCACTACATAATTATTACTAATGTCAATTTATGTTAATCTAAACATGTAAAATTAGATGATTCAATTGACACTTTTAAGTGCATCCAAACAAATATGGAAAATAAAATGACCCATATTCACATCTCTAAATCTAACTCCGACCATCTGTCTCATAGATGAGGTGGTGGAGTGTCACCGGACCAATAAGGTATTAACATATTGATTATTGACCACTCATTTGAAAAAATTGTTGACTATTTATAAGCTTTTTCTTAAAGGAACATTACAAGAAGAAGCCAACAATATCACAAACAAAACTGTCCCTTAATTTTGATTCTTTGGCCCATAATTTAATTGGCAATTCTTTTTATTCTACTTTGAAGACTTTTGCGTTCATATATTATTGACATTTTAATTTAAATTGGTTGTCAGAATCCACCATGGCCACTCGTTATTATTTCTAGTGACTCAATTAGGTTTAGTAGAAAGTTAGGCATCAATTTGATCATGACCACTCATAGCTACTTGCTCAACAGAATCATTTTTTTTTTCCCATGATGCCTAAGCTTAAGAAATATTATATCATTTATTATTCAATCCTTTTTTTCCCACCTAAAGTTATATTGTATATTTGCGAAGAATCTTCAAAGTTTTCAATTTTTCTTTGATTTTATTATTATGTCACTTATTCTTCAATCATTTTCCATCCCACCTAAAGGTATACGTTATATTTGCGAAGAATCTTCAAAGCTGACTTCATATTTTCTTTGATTTTATTATTTGATAAATTTTAACCTAAAGAATGGGAAATCTTGTCCGTCGGCCATGCCGCCATGGGGTGGCATTCTTGACTTTAATGTTTCGTTGATATGTCAAAGATACTTTTAAGGTTTCTCATTCTATATATGATGAGTTTTGTTGTTAGATTATGAAATTGGAATGTGAATTGAGAGTGAATAATGTATTTACTTGTTTAAAATGAAAAAAAAAAATATGAGTCAAATTAGGGTGGGTCTCATGTTAAATTTTATTATTATTAATTTTTTTTTATAACCAGAGTGTTCGAGTTAGTTTACGCGCACATCGACTAATCACTGAGACCTGTGATTCATAGCCTTAGAAGTTTCCCAGCACAAATCAAGGTAAGTCGCTGACTTTTTACACTAGGAGACATGACCCTAAGAAAATACATATAGTGAGATTCGAACTTTGAACCTGATAGAGAGCAAATCACTCAAGTCCAATACTTTTACTACTGAGACAACCCTTTGAAGTTAGTATCATGTAAAAGTTGGAATGAGAAATGAGATTGTGATTTCCACCTATCCTTTTTGAATAACATTCCCGTTCCTATTAGTGACATTTTTATTTCATTTTTTTTTTGCTCAATCCATTACATGGTAAAAAAATTAACATAATTAAAAATAAAAGAAATTATTTATTACGAAAAAATAGTATATTTTGGAAAAATCAAGTGCACAATAAATTAGTATATATTTTAAATAATGTTATTTATTTTATTAGTGAAATAGAAAATAATTTTAGCTAAGAGCATTTTTGTAACTTGTTAACAATTCATTCTAATGACAAGATAAACACATCAATAAAAATGTTGTTGAATCGGATTCCGATTCCTACAACTCAAGCAAACAACTTGTTTTGATAATAATTCTTAATTCTGATTCCAACTCATTCTAATTTCAACCCATTACGATCCTCAGTTAATAAACGCACCATAATTTTGAGTGTCCATTGTAAGAGTTTGAGGAAAAATAAAATTTAAAATAAAATAACCATATACATGTAAATTTTGTAGGGTTACCCTCATTTTACAGCTACAACTATGCCACAAACGACAACTATAATTATTGAAGTTAATAATTTTACACTTTAACTATAAAAAAAATGATATTTTACTATTTTCAACTATAAAAATGTAACAATTCACTGTTTTTTTTTCTTTATTTAACTTGTATAATACCAATATTGTCATTAATGAATAAATCTAGGAATATAATAATTCATATTAAAAGGAGTTTTTTATTATTTTAATTTGTTTAAAAGAATAAAAAAATTGGTAGATAAATATTTGTTGGTTAAAATGACAGTTTCCCCTTGTGATGTCTTCATGACATTATCGTCGACTAATAATGGTAATAAAATATTAGTAAAATATTAATTTTATTTTTTTGCATGGCTGGCATGTAAAAAAATTACATTTCGATAAGTATTAGTCATTTGTAATTTTGGCATCGTTAAAGTAGTAAAAAGATAAGAACCTCGTTTGTTAAGAATCATGAAAATAGAGAATATTTATGAAAAAAAAAAAAGAGAGCATATGATTATTTAAGATGATAATAAACTACAATGTTGGTCACTGAATAATCATGAACTAACAGCATTTGAAGCAAATACGGGGTTCAGGTGATTCATCAACTAGTTATAAGCAATGATTAAAAATTCGGATAAGATCTGTCGGTCGGATTGGTTGAACCGATATCCGATCCAAAGTATGGTCCATGTGATCTCCCAAACCAGTCGGCAGTGTACCGGCCAAAAATTCACTGATCGGCCGGTTCAATCGGTGAATCGGTCCGGATCAGGCGGATTTTTGGTATGGTTTTATTTATTTATTTATTATTGATTTTCATTTTTTTATTTATATTTTTTGTAAAGAATAATAAAAAAATAGTTAAAACATTGACTCCGAATCGACCTTGATTAACTCCGATTGGACCTTTGACCATTGACCCTCTTCCCAGACCAGATCGATAGACCGGAACAGATTTTAAAACACGAGTTATAACAATTATTGTGATATCCCTAGTTCGTGAATTTAAATACACACATGACAACTTACATGCACAAATGTGTTAGTTCAGATAGTTCTTATGTACAAAAATATTTATATTGTTTCATGTAACACGAAGCTTTTACTCAACTTAATTTTGTGCTGGGATCGCGCAAATTAACCATAAGTTATAAAATCATTAAAAAACTTCAAATTTTTTTTTTGAACTTGTTAATTTATATATAAAAGATAAAAATTTAATGTTAAATGAGTCTTACGTTGTACACATATCATTTTTTTTAAATAAAAAAAAGTGTAGTAGCAGAAAAATTAATATAATCAAAAAATCACAAAAGAAAAAGTGGTGATGGGAGACCGTGAGAATGACTTTTTAGCCAAAAGGGTGCCTTGGTCTCAGGAGATTTACCTGGTCCAAGATGTCATTTTCCAAATTAAATGAAATTGTGATTACAACACATAAAAACTAATAATTCTTAAAAAAAAAAAATGTAAAGAGAAAAAAGGGAAAAGAGAAAAAAAGGATATTATAAAATGGGTTTGTTAGAAGGATACATGAGCCCAATAGTGGAACCACCCCAAAAGGAATCCAAAGATAGGCAAGCCCTAACTAGTGGTTACCTCTTATGCTCCAAAACTCATAATTTTAAAATTTTATTTTTTCTCTTGGCCCGTGGCTATACTTTGTATGATTGATTTTGACTCGACTTTTTATGCTGCTCTGATGTGGAGCTAATTTCTTGAGAGTAATCCTGAAGAAAGTAAAAGAATGATTAAAGATTGCTTGCAAATAAAACTTGTAGGGTTATATGCAGCTCTCCTACTGATTTTAATAGAAATATCAAATTCACATCATTTGTGTTGCGCTTGACAAGTTTGATTCTGCTAAAAAAACATGTCACTGTTCCTTCATAACAAGGGAGAATCTACAGTTTTTACAACTTTTACATGTTATTTTCCTGTAGTTATTAAAATACCAGGTAATCCCATTATGTCAATTTTTTTTACTGGAAAAACTCATCCTGGTCACAGACAAAAACCGAAAGAAAACTGAAAGAGGATTTAGTGGATTTCACAGAAATCCCTTGTCTTGGAAGCTCTTCACGCAGTCACCAAACGGATAAGTTAACGTTAGCGTTAACGCTCATAAAATCATAATCTCACAATATGAGATTATTTTTTCACACTAACTTATATTCTAACGTTTGTTTCATAGTTTATATATTAGCTTATACTCTCTACCAAAGCACCATACACTATAAAATTCTCTACCGCTAACAGTCTTTATAACAATGTTGCGGCATACAGCTTTGGTATGCGTATGCAATGTGTTGATGGCTGATTTTCGTCCCAGGGCAAAAATGGAATTTCACCCCGCGACAATCTTCTTTTAACAGTGAATTTGTTTGGTTATGGGGAGAACCAAAGACAAATTTAGTGAAAAATGGACAAGCATGCGGATCAACACAAGCAGTTAACGTGGTTCGGCAGATGTGATCCAGCCTACATCCACAGACACAAAACTGGCGGAGTTTTATTACAAAATTGGGTGCTCGGCCGACCTAAATGTGGTCGGTTTGGAGCAAGCCGAGCAACTCGCTCATTCTTTTACAAAGGGTTTCTATTATCTCTTTCCTCTCTCTTACTTATTAATTACAAAGAAAATACTCTCATCCTTTTCCTTTTTTTTTTCCCAAAATCCTCCCTCCTCACACAAACTCTCTTCAGTTTTTATACTAAACCCATGGTCGGTCACTATTCCCTACCTCTTGTAGATTCATTCCACGTGAACTTCATGCATTGAGTAAACCCTCCTCCAGATGTCTGCTGTCACCGAAAGCATTCTGACCGTCTGACATCCATCACTTCTTTTTGACTTTTTGCTACTTCCAGCATGCTCTTGTCATTAATAATGGCCTGTCGAACTTCTCCGGGTGTTGACACGTGTTTTGAGGAGTCACGACACTTTACTTTCTGTAGTCTTCTGTCGGCAGAGAGATGATCGGCCAACTTACCACTAAATCTGCTGATCGGCCCCTAAGCCCATCCTTAACCAAACCGAGCCGAGTATGTCAACCGCCCTCCGATGTGAATTCACCTCAAACCGACGAGTTCACACAGACCTCCGGCCGACCTTGTGCTAGGACTCCTGTCGTTCCGAGGATACCCCCAAACTGTGCAGTATAATTCCCTTCATAGAATAGAGAATTCCATCCATGCCCTTCTGCCCCTTAGTGCGCCTATTTTTCCCATCAACAGCTATCCCCTAGTTCTGGGTACCAACGAGCTTACGAGTTGGTGCCGAGAACTACCATAAAAATAGCATAACTTTACTTGGGCGATTCTCCGGAAGACCTTCACGGCCTCCATTCCGTTGCCACTAGGTTTATGCAACTCTTTCCAATACTTCCTCTTCCTTCTTACCTACCAGATGCTCAATCCTAGGGGAATAATACATCCCTGATTTAAGAGCTGGCTCGGAGGGATGCAACCCAACCCCGTGCTGAGAAAGACACTTGAGCCTGGGGGAATGATACATCCCCAGTTTTGAAAAGCCGACTCGGTAGGACGTAACCCAACCCCGAGCCAAATAATACCATATAGGCCTCGGCGGAACGCATCCAGCCTGAGCCGAATAATACCAACACAGGCCTCGGCGGAACGAATCCAGCCCCGAGCCGAATAATACCAACACAGGCCTCGGCGGAACGAATCCAGGCCCGAGCCGAATATTCATCCGGGACTTATACAGAAGGGAAACAAATCAACCTTCGAGGTCTGGTGCTGGCTCTAGCGCATGCGTCCCTTCGCCCAAGCCGGCAAAAAATCAAAAAACAAATTTGAAGAAATAAAATAGAAAACAAAAAGCGGGGGTGACACAACACTTGTCCCAAATCAGAGCATAGGCGAAAATAACAACACGGATCCCCCAGAACAGCGTCCTGCCTGAGGTTTCCAAAACACAATGCTAAATCTTTCAATTTAGAGTCCCGGCGAACCAAGATCCGGATCAATGAGCGTTCTAAATGGTAAGGGCAGTTCCTCTATACATCGAGACTCCGTGGAGCCCGAGTACTTCTCGAGGTCTTCTCCTCACAACGCTGGAGCAGACACACGCTACGAAGGCATTACCCCTCATCGTGATGTGCCTCTCACGGATCCGAATGATTTAAGGATCAAAGAGTGTTCGAAACATTAAGGGCACACTCTTCCTTAAGTTCGATACCACTGGAGCAAACAATCGCCACGAGGACTCATCTCTCCCCGTGCTATACTGCCCACAGATCCTTACGATCTAAGAACCAATGATCAAAGAGTGTTCGAAACATTAATGGCATACTCCTCCTTAATTTCGATACCACTGGAGCAAACAATCGCCACATGGACTCATCTCTCCCCGTGCTATGCTGCCCACGGATCCCTAAACAGTGAGGTGACCTTACAGAGTCATAGCCCCGAACCTGAACCACGAAACCTCGGCGGAACATATCCAGCCCCGAGTCGGTGGCACACAGAGGCCTCGGTGGAACGAATCCAGCCCCGAGCCGAATAATACCAACACAGGCCTCGGCGGAACGAATCCAGCCCCGAGCCAACAGCGTAAAATGCCAGTAGTGGGGTAGTTACGCTCCAGCCTTGGGAGGTTAATCCTAGCCTCGAGGGGTTCACGTGCTTCCTTATGTATTTCATTGTTTGTAGCATTCTTTACTTAAAGTGAGAAGAACCAGACCGGCGCATCGCACCCGGGGGTTTGATAATAACACCGGGGCTCGGTGTGCCACGAGTGTTATGCCCGTTCCGATCTCAGAACACTACCTTCACATCGAGCATAAGCAAACAAATATCGAAAAGAACTCTCGTGTTTCAATTGATAAACGAGCGATGTGCAATTTTTAAAAATAAAAAAGGAGAATTTTATTCATATTTCATTGGACATATTGCCATTCTTACAACTCTTTGTGGGACAGTTTAAGAGAGGCTCTTGTACATGCGGTTCCTGTCTGCTCGGGACTTCTTCTACTTCTTTTGATCCTGCTGCTCCTTGCTTCCTCTTTGCGGCCTGGCCGCATCTTCCGATCCAAGCTCTGGATACTCTCGATGCGTATGCCAGAATTGTAGACCTTATTCAAGCTGGCTCATGCATCAGACGCTCCTGAGAATCATTCGATCTAAACCTAATCCCAAGGTTTCCGAGCTGGATCACAGGGTCTGCTGAACCGGACGCTCCATCAGTGCTCCTTAGGGAATGCATTTTCCTGGTTCCTGGCTCGTTGTGAGCATCCCTGGATGTCTGGGCGAGGTCTAAAGTTGCCACTTCAGGCGGCTTCCTGGAAGGATTCTACATCTTTTCTTCCAGTGGGGGGGAAGACCTCCTTACCAACTTAACCCTCGCCCCAAGCTGGCCTGCTCCATGATCAGTCCTCCCGCGCGAGCTTCTGGCGAAGCCGGCGGCCGTCTAGGCAGAATGAGAAGTTCCTTCCCACTGAGGACCTTGGCCAGCTGTCACCAGCGGATGAAATCCTTTCCCGTCGTTGCATTTCATTCGGCAATTCACCGCCGACGGGCATCCGCTGGCTTTCTCCTTTTCATTTCATTCTGCAATTCAACAAGAAAATGTCCTCTTTTACACAGACCCTTTCTTCCCAAATCCATTCAACTTCTTCCATTGCCTTTCCCTTTCCACCCATTCTGCTATTGAGCTGCCTACGAAAACCACAGCTACCATTCCCCACCACCGTCTCACAACGCGAAATGCTTTTTGCCCAGCTCCCCACAGACGGCGCCAACTGTTGATGGCTGATTTTCGTCCCAGGGCAAAAAGGGAATTTCACCCCGCGACAATCTTCTTTCAACAATGATTTTGTTTGGTTATGTGGAGAACCAAAGACAAATTTAGTGAAAAATGGACAAGCATGCAGATCAACACAGGCAGTTAACGTGGTTCGGCGGATGTGATCCAGCCTACGTCCACCTACACAAAACTGGCGGAGTTTTATTACAAAATTGGGTGCTCGGCCGACCTAAATGTGGTAGGTTTGGAGCAAGCCGAGCAACTCTCTCATTCTTTTACAAAGGGTTTTCTTATTCTCTTTCCTCTCTCTTACTTATTAATTACAAAGAAAATACTCTCCTCATTTTCCTTCTTTTTTTCCCAAAATCCTCCCTCCTCACACAAACTCTCTTCAGTTTTTATACTAAACCCAGGGTCGGTCACTATTCCCTACCTCTTGTAGATTCATTCCACATGAACTTCATGCATTGAGTGAACCCTCCTCCCGATGTCTGCTGTCACCGAAAGCATTCTGACCGTCTGACATCCATCACTTCTTTTTGACTTTTTGCTACTTCCAGCATGCTCTTGTCATTAATAATGGCCTGTCGAACTTCTCCGGGTGTTGACACGTGTTTTGAGGAGTCACGACACTTTACTTTCTGTAGTCTTCTGTCGGTAGAGAGATGATCGGCCAACTTACCACTAAATCTGCTGATCGGCCCCTAAGCCCATCCTTAACCAAACCGAGCCGAGTATGTCAACCGCCCTCCGATGTGAATCCGCCTCAAACCGACGAGTTCACACAGACCTCCGGCCGACCTTGTGCTAGGACTCCCGTCGTTCCGAGGATACCCCCATACTGTGCAGTATAATTCCCTTCATAGAATAGAGAATTCCATCCATGCCCTTCTGCCTCTTAGTGCGCCTATTTTTCCCATCAACACAATGACTATAGGAGAATTGCAGAAGATTTCGGAATTGATATGGTGGTGGTGATTAGGTGAGCACAACTCTTTTCACACTCTGCGCTTTCTTGCAGGAGCTCAGTATGCCTTTTATTCATGGATCGATCAATGTCGCCTGCAATGTGAACTTATTTCTTGTGTCTCAAGTAACAAATACACTAATAAGTTAACACCAAACTCCCATCCATTCTCTTCAATACAAACCTTTCAGCCAACACATAGCAACCAAATTTCCTCCACTCACCAACACCTCCAAATTCCTCTATTCTCTTCACACTCGCTAGCCTTTCATTCCCTCTAATCCCCAAATCTTTCTTGCTCCCACCCATTTTACTCTCTCAGTAATGAAATCACTTCTCTTTTGAATAGAAACATCCACAAAGCAACATTGTCCACATTGTAACTGTTGGCGACTTGGTCGCGTAATTGGATTTTGATGACGTCAACGTAATCGACAACTTCGACGTGCAAACACGAAGAAATACAAAAAGTGTCGAAGCATATGAGGTGAAGAGCGAGAATGTGAAGACTTGCGGCAAATTGAAGAATATATTGCGAAGTCTTAGCTTAGGATTTAATTTGTAATGTGAGATGTAATATTCAAGTGCCTAAGCTCATAGGGATCATGCACATTCACTTAGATGCATTAGGGGCATGTACAAAATGCATTAAAACCTTCAAATTTGCATTTTAGTATTTAGGGAAGCTCTCTGGAACCGGCATGGACCTTACCGGTCATTAAACCGGCCTTCCCCTGTTTCGCATGCCTACTGGAACCGGGCCATACCGTGCCGGTCTCCTCGCCGGTCTCCATGCCGGTATTGGCATAGCAATCATGCTCTCTGGAACCGGCACACTGCTTACCGGTCTCCTCGCCGGTTTTCTCGCCGGTCCAACGGCTAGTTTTTCGAACGTTATGTTACCGTTGGAGCCCTAAACCGGTATGCCGGTACCCTCGCCGGTGTGCTCACCGGTCTCGCTGTAAGTTGGGGAAAGCTTTGCATTTTGTTATAAATAGAACCCCAACTCCTTTGCCTTAAGTTAGAGATCTAGAAAACCTTCATATACATTCTCCAAGGCAAACAAAGAGTGTGATACACCTTCATATTCATAAACACTCATCCAAGCTCACACACACATCTTCCATATCATTTAGTGAGCTTAGAACACTTGGGTTTGCTCTCACACAATCTTCATTATATTTGTGAGTGCCCAAGTGTGTTTTACAATCTTCTTATACAAAACACTTGTGGTTTGTGAAATCCCATTGTTTGGGTAAATTGTAAAGTTTGTGAGTAAGCCTACGAACAAAACTCAAACTTGTAAAAGGTTCGGAGTGCGCCTTGGCGGAAAACTCTTGGTTACGAGTGAACCACATAAATCTCGATTCTAGTGGAAATCTTCAAGCGAGGCTTGGGGGAGTGAACGTAGGCACGTTTGGCCGAACCACTATAAATCTTGGGTTGTATTTCTCTTCCCTTAACCTTTATTTATTTGCAAGTTTTGTTTACATTTATATTATTGATTAGAAAACTTGCATATAGGTTGTTATTTACAATAGAGAAAATTAACCTAAAGCCTATTTGGTAATAAGAGCTAAAAATCGGCAAAGATTTTATAATTCCGCATTTATAGCGATAACCCAATTCACCCCCCCTCTTGGGTATAGAGTTTGTTTGTCGCTATTGCTTGTAGGTACTTTCAGTTGGTATCAGAGCGAGGTATTCTCAAGAAAGACTTAACCGTCCGAGAATAGACTATGGGATCTACAAGCCACTTTTCAAATTTTGCCGAGGGATATTCAACTACTAGACCTCCGTTTTACACCGGAACCGACTACAATTATTGGAAGTCAAGAATGTTGACTTATCTCCTAGCCAATGATCCGCCATCCTATTTGATTATCACACGGGGTGCAAAAATGCCAACAAAAAGGGATAGCAATGGGGTTGAGATTCCGAAGCCGAGTTTAGAATGGGATAGTGAGGATCTAAAACAAGCTTCACAAAATGCTAAGGCACTCAACCACTCCTATGTGCCATTGATCGGGATCAAGTTAGCAAGCTTTCGGAATGTGTGTAGACAACAGAACCTGGGCGACGCTTTTCTAGGCTCGCGGCCTATTTGAGAATAGGAAATAACATGGAGTCGCCACCCGGTGTGAACCGGGACAAAGATTTAAGGCCGCACTCACCCCTCGCAAGGGAAGACCTCAAACCGTTGGGTTCGGAATGGTCCCTTACTTATGTCATTGTGATGATATAATTTGTGCACTAAATCAACCGCATCTATCCAATAATCATGCTCAAGGGTACTTAGATCTAACATGCTTTTATCCAAATAATTCCACGCAATGTAACACAACAAGCATATTAAACCATTAAATCAACATGTATGAATCATTACCCAAACGCATCATAAACTAAGAACATGCATAGTGAACGACCTAAACATGCTTTAACGAACAAATAACAAACTAAATTAAACCATGCTTCAAATAATAAACAAATAACCTAAAGACTATAACATGCTCAAATACAAGTTTGGATGGGACAAAACATATGTCTCCTAAGTGGTACGTGGCGTTGTATCCCGAGTACAAACCGTACTACCGTCCATTCGGATTCAGCTACGGAATTTACGTCCGAGTTTCCATCCTATATACCACCAAAGGGGAACACATGTCCCGCCCATCCAACAATCAAATCATGCCTCAAACGACTCTCATCCAATTATATATCAAAGTAAAATAAGATAAAGAATAAAGAAGATAGGTAAAGGTACCCTCAGGTCTAACCTCTTTTGTCGATCTTTGGAAGCGCGTTCCAAGTCCGTTGGAAGGGCGAATGATCCGAAACCTTTCCAAATTATTTGCTCACTGTTTTCCCTTGTTGTTTTGATGCTTGGGCTGCTGTTTTACCTTCGTTTCACCTGCCGTTTGTTCGCTGCGTTTCAGGTCGCTGTTTCGGGCTTTTAGTGGACTGTTTTGGGTGATTTTGGTGGCTTAGGGAGGTGCGTTTGTAAAGATTTCTTGGGGAAACTTTTTGGGGATTTTTGGGATGGTTTCTAGATGATTTTAGGACTGTTTTGGAGGTTAAAGTCGCAACAAATACTGACCAGAACAGGGGACGAAATTGTGCAGTGGAGCGTTTTCAGGGGCCGTTTTTGGCGCTGTTTTGGAGCTGCTTTGGGGAGTCTTTTTGCGGCACTTCAGGGCTGGAAACAAGGTTTATTTTAAGGTGTTTTAGGGCTGTGAATGGTGGCTGGAAGTCGGCTAAGGAGGGCTAAGAAAAGGGCTTGGTCGTGAGTTGTCTTGGTGAAGGGTGGTGGATGGTGATATGCGGCCTTGGGATGGATTTTTCTTCTGGGATGCGGCAATGAGGGTTCTTGGAGGGGCTTTGGACGTGAAAAGAGGGCTTCACAAGTTGCTTGAGGGATGTGTATGAGCTAGGGTTGTGTATGGGGGCAAATGTCTCTTTTTATAGACAAAGGGAAAAGGCTTTCTTTTTTAGATTAGGAAGGAATCTCCTAATTGGTTTCTAATAAGGAATGCATCTCCTAATTAGGATTTGGGATTGGATTTGATTTGGTAATGATTTTATTTGATTTCTTTTATTTAGGTAAGGATTTAACAAGATTTAAACATGTGATTAATGTGCAATTACCTAAATAAAGGGCAATGGGCGTGAATCATGTCCAATGGGCATAGGTTTGGTTTGACTTGGTTTGACTGGGTTGACTTGGGTATTTGGGCTTGGTTTGGGTTAGGTATGTGGTCTATGGGAGTTTTGGGCCTAAGGTGAGCTTAGAAACGGAGGTATAACAAGCAACCGAAGCGAAACAACTCGGGTAAATCCATCAAAAATTGTATTTTCCAACTTTACCCTTCCAACGTTCTTTTCCCGCGACTGTCATGACTAAGAGGGAGTTGTCTCCATACGAGACTCATCATCGGGCTGATATGCAAAAATGCAATGCCTACAATGTGGAAATGCATATGATTTATGGAAGTCTTTGGAAATGGTCAATGAGGGCACAAGCCAAGTGAAGGAATCGAAGATCAACCGGTTCATGTGCGAATTGGACAATTTCAAGATGGAATCCGGGGAAGAAATTGATCACATGATTTCTAGGTTTACGGTCATCATCAATCATTTGGGAGCATTGGGAAAAGTCATCGGGACATCGGATCAAGTGAAGAAAATTTTGAGATCTCTCCCAAAAGAGTTTAGAAGCTACACCTCCTCAATTAAAGAAGCAAACGACATAAACACTTTGAAAATGGATGATTTGGTCGGCAAATTGCTTGAGTATGAAATGGAGATCAAAATGGATAAAAAGGAGGAAGATGAGAAAATGACAAGAAAGTCCTTGGCCTTAAAAGCAAGAAAAAGAGACGAGTCAAGCTCAAGTGAAGAAGATGATAGTGATGATGAATTGGCAAGCATCACAATAAAGTAAAAGAGCTTCTCAAATCCGCAAAACTCAAGGGAAAATCAAAGGCTAAAGAAGAAAAATGGCCGCGGAAGAACAAGAAAATTGTGTGTTATGAATGCAACAAACCGGGTCACATAGCTACCGATTGCCCATTAAGGAAAATGAAAGGAAAATCGAAGAAAAAGGCAATGAAAGCAACTTCAACTTGGAGTGATAGCGATTCTAGCTCATCCGAGGAGGAAGAAGAGGTTCAAGCTAAAGAAAGAACAAATCTAGCATTTATGGCTATCACGGATGAGGACATCCGCTTTGAAATTGAAGAAGAAAGCGAAAAAGAAGAGGTACACAATTCTCAATATGATAATGATTTACTTAATGCCTTTAATGGATTAAAAGAATTGTGTGATATGCTTAAAAAGAAATTGAAATTAGTTAAAAATGAGCATGCTACACTTAAAATTGAACATGCAACTAGTATGGATAAAATTCATGTTTTAGATAATGATTATATGCTTAAAGGCTAAACATGAAAAAGAAATTGCATGCTTAAATGATGAAAATGCATGTTTAAAGATTAAAAAGCTAGAACTTGAAAATGCCATATTAAATATGCCATCTGGCTCTAAGACATGCGATTGCGAATCTATATTGAATGAAAATGTCTTATTAAATACTAAGATTGTAGATTTGCAAAACATACTTAGCAAATTCACATTGGGACATAAAAACTTTAATATGCTTATTGGATCCAAAAAATGTGCATTTAAAAGAGAAGGATTATGATATAGGCCTTATATTAAAAGAAAATTTTTGAAGAATTACTTTGTTAAGGCATCATATTCTCATGCTAAGAATGAAATAGATGAAAATGTCACATGCCATGCTTGTAACAAAAAGGGACATAAAATTTTTGAATGCATGTATATGAATGTGATGAAGAATGCATGGATTCCTCAAGGAATCAAAACTAACCCCAATGGACCCAAGAAAGTTTGGGTACCAAAGTGTAATTGATAAATTTGTAGGGGGAGCTTTGGGAATGGATCTTTAAAGAGAATTGAAAAATTGATCCCAAAGGCTCAAGGAAATGAGGAATCGCAACGGTAAAGTTTAAATCCGTATCCACGGAAACATTGGTACCGTTTCCTCTAATTTACATATGTATGCATATTTCATATTGGTAAAATTATTTTTGAAGCATACAAAGTGATTAGGCAATGTATTTAACTTTCTATTGGTATCAATTGTTAATTTGATATCATTAAATGCCTTAATCATATACTTAAACCCCTTCCTTATTTCAATTGGTATCACATGAAATTTATTGAGTTAAATGCAATATATGTGATCACTTGATTGAATATGTCTTGCCATATGAACTAATTGGTTGAAAATGAAATGCATGTAAATTGACATAATCTTATATGAATATAATCGGCATCATGAAATGCATGGGCTTTGATAATTATTTAATTGGTATCATGGAATGTATTGATATATTTTTAATTGGTATCAAATTGGGGAGAAATCATGCTTAAGATGATCTTAGATTTTAAATGGTATTCATGAGTATTTATCTTTTGAAAAATGCTATTTTATGCATGAATTTTGATTTTTATGGCAAAAAGGGGGAAATGCCAAATGTGCAAATCTTTTAAATTTGTTATCATTTTCGCACACATCTATCTATTGGTATCTCATTTTCGAACATAATTTTGCTTCTCCACTTTTTGATAATGTCAACGGGGGAGAAATCATTAGAAATGAGATTAAAACTTATTTTACCCTCACCCTTGGTTTAAGGGGGAGTAAATGTACTAATGTGTTGTCAAGTTGTTATAGAGCTATATTCAAGACAATCACACATTGAGGGAGAGCTTATGTTAAGGGGGAGCAAAATTGTCAAATTTGGACTCCAAGAAGCTCACAAGTTGCAACAAGTTTTAAGGGGTTACCATCATCAAAAAGGGGGAGATTGTTGGCGACTTGGTCGCGTAATTGGATTTTGATGACGTCAACGCAATCGAAGACTTCGACGTGCAAACACTAAGCAATACAAAAAGTGTCGAAGCATATGAGGTGAAGAGCGAGAATGTGAAGACTTGCGGCAAATTGAAGAATATATTGCGAAGTCTTAGCTTATGATTTAATTTGTAATGTGAGATGTAATATTCAAGTGCCTAAGCTCATAGGGATCATGCACATTCACTTAGATGCATTAGGGGCATGTACAAAATGCATTAAAACCTTCAAATCTGCATTTTAGTATTTAGGGAAGCTCTCTGGAACCGGCATGGACCTTACCGGTCATTAAACCGGCCTTCCCATGTTTCGCATGCCTACTGGAACCGGGCCATACCGTGCCGGTCTCCTCGCCGGTCTCCATGCCGGTATTGGCATAACAATCATGCTCTATGGAACCGGCACACTACTTACCGGTCTCCTCGCCGGTTTTCTCGCCGGTCCAACGGCTAGTTTTTCGAACGTTATGTTACCGTTGGAGCCCTAAACCGGCATGCCGGTACCCTCGCCGGTGTGCTCGCCGGTCTCGCTGTAAGTTGGGGAAAGCTTTGCATTTTGTTATAAATAGAACCCCAACTCCTTTGCCTTAAGTTAGAGATCTAGAAAACCTTCATATACATTCTCCAAGGCAAACAAAGAGTGTGATACACCTTCATATTCATAAACACTCATCCAAGCTCACACACACATCTTCCATATCATTTAGTGAGCTTAGAACACTTGGGTTTGCTCTCACACAATCTTCATTATATTTGTGAGTGCCCAAGTGTGTTTTACAATCTTCTTATACAAAACACTTGTGGTTTGTGAAATCCCATTGTTTGGGTAAATTGTAAAGGTTTGTGAGTAAGCCTACGAACAAAACTCAAACTTGTAAAAGGTTCGGAGTGCGCCTTGGCGGAAAACTCTTGGTACGAGTGAACCACGGAAAACTCGATTCTAGTGGAAATCTTCAAGCGAGGCTTGGGGGAGTGGACGTAGGCACGTTTGGCCGAACCACTATAAATCTTGGTGTTGTATTTCTCTTTCCCTTAACCTTTATTTATTTGCAAGTTTTGTTTACATTTATATTATTGATTAGAAAACTTGCATATAGGTTGTTATTTACAATAGAGAAAATTAACCTAAAGCCTATTTGGTAATAAGAGCTAAAAATCGGCAAAGATTTTATAATTCCGCATTTATAGCGATAACCCAATTCACCCCCCTCTTGGGTATAGAGTTTGTTTGTCGCTATTGCTTGTAGGTACTTTCAGTAACTATTTTCACATGAACATATTTGTTCCCGTCTTTGCTCAAGTGTGCTATCAGAATAGAATCAAATGATCCATGTAGCCAAACTGTGGGATTTGGTGATCCAAATCACTGATCCAGGTGGAGTGCTATAGCTAATGTGACAGTTGAGTTGTTAAGTCAGTTACAAAATGTGTTAAGGTGCAGATATATCAGTTAAGTTTGTTTTAACTGTGCAAGTGACTTAACCGTCAAGTCACGTGACTTGAAGATGAAGTATAAAGGCTAACTAATGAGTTGCTTTGTAATATACAAGTTTTTACACAAATGGAAAAACTACAAAAACCTCACTTAACAACACTCTCTCTGATTTCTCTACTCTCACTGGGATGCAATACATTCACTGAATGCTTCAATTTATAGGGCAAAAACACGTGCACTGTAGCACACGTTTTTGCCAACTCATTTCCTACAATTAAGGCAATCACCGAAAGTATCTTTGTTGCTTCTGCATGTTTTCAACAAGCTACTGGATGCTTGCTGGACTTCACATTTGTTCCCGTCTTTGCTCAAGTGTGCTATCAGAATAGAATCAAATGATCCATTGTAGCCACAAACTGTGTGATTTGGTGATCCAAATCACTGATCCAGGTGGAGTGCTTTAGCTAATGTGACAGTTGAGTTGTTAAGTCAGTTACAAAATGTGTTAAGGTGCAGATATATCAGTTAAGTTTGTTTTAACTGTGCAAGTGACTTAACCGTCAAGTCACGTGACTTGAAGATGAAGTATAAAGGCTAATTAATGAGCTGCTTTGTAAGACAGATTCTGATTAGAAACCTTGAGTAATCCACCACAATTTTAATCCATTGAAATTGATCAATAAGAGAAAGATAAAAACTTGTTATCCCCGTGGATGTCGGCTAAGGTTGAACCACATATCTATCACTCTCTTGAATGATAATGGCAAGCTATCGAAATCTGGAAGGCGTGAACTGAGGGTGGCGTCAGGGCCTGGTGTGCTTCACCTACATTGAAAACAATTTTGATAAAGATTGAAAATGTGGGGTGTTTTTGTTTCAGGGTGCCTTCTTTTTCTGCTCAAGATTTTTGGTATGGCAACCCCCTGCTGCTACTGATTTTGCAGAAAAGCCCGGGCTTTTGTATATGTATGTGTATGAAGTACAGTTTCAATGAGAGGATCCTTTAACTTAATAAGTTAATGTATACATTAAAAAATAAAAAAACACATATTTTAATAAATTAAAAAAATAAATAATGATACATTAAAATTCATATTTTCGCAATCTTTTATTGTGTGTGTATAAATCATCATTTGTGGTTTGGGAGCAGTAAGCAGTAGGGGTGGGAAAAAAAACCGACCGAACCGAACCAAACAGCAAATCGAATTTACGATTTTTTTTTTCTAACGGTTCAGTTTACGGTTCAGATTGGCCCACCCCAAACGGTTTACGGTTCGGTTCAGATGCTAAACCGAATCGCACCTGTGGATGAATTTTTTTTGTCGCTAGACTAGTTTTTTTTTGTCTTCACTTAAGTGGATGAATTTTTTTTAAATAGAATAATCCGTAAACCGAACCGAACCAATCCGTAAACCGCTGGTTTAAAAAATTTTCAATCCGAACCAAACCGTTATTTAATGGTTTGGTTTGAGAGGTAAAAAAACCGGATCGTAAAATATGGTTTAGTTCAGGTTTTAACAAAAACAGAACCAAATCGAACCGCGCCCACCCCTAGTAAGCAGTCGGCATTAAAGGTGGTTGGAGGGAACCCTTGATATTAATTAAATCATCATTTAATTTTTAAGAGTGAATGATTTTGAATTTTGTAATTGCATATGGTAAAATCCAACCTAGTTGGAGATTTGTTCAATCTTGGAAGTAACATTAGTAATTTTTTTTTTTTTGTTTTTTGAAATTTGATTCATTTTGACCATGTGTCCAATTTTCAGTGGGTTGATTAGGGACCGCACATAACTTTTTTTCGGAATCGCTGGAAACTCCGCCGCCAAACCACCTATTACGGGCTCAAGCGGAGCAGGTAAAACCCCCCGTTGTCTCAGACTTTTATAAAAAAAGCATTCCCTTGATTCGAATCTAGAATTTTAAGGTGAGGTCATAAACCCTACACTACCAAACCACGCTCCCTAGGGACTGGGATCGCATATAACAATTACAGGAAATCAACATTGTTTTATCATTGTAAAAAATTTAACATGATTTGTTTTCATTTTTAAGTATATCAAATAAAATATTATTTTAAACTTTAAAAATTGATTAAATATATCAAAGTGTTTTACTAATTTTTTTTTAAAAAAATATAATTTAACTAGATAATTAGTTTAAAGGGAAATTATCAATTTTCCATCTAAATGTTAACTAAAGTACAATCAAATTCAAAGACTTTTGAACTATTCATTTTTCCACTTAAAGCTAAAAAAATATTTACTTTTGCACCCAGACATTTATGGTGTTGAATTTTGCTGACGTCATAAGAGTATTTTGGTCATTTAATAACGTATGGTGGAAAAGTAAAGATTCTTTGAATTTCAGATGGAAAAATGAGGACTCTATAAACTTCGGGTAGAAATAGAATACTTTAAATGATGATGAATTTCAAGTGAAGATATTTATATATATAATATATATATATATATATATATATATATATATATATATATATATATATATATATATATATATATATATATATAACTCTTGGAAATTGGTCTTCATTGGTTATTTTTGGGTGAAAATTAATATCTCCAACAATTATATACATGAATGACAGTTATATCCAAAAAATTTTGAAAATCATGATCCGTATTAATAAACATATGAATTGGGATTTAGATTTTTAAGATATGCACAGATTCAAATTCAAATTTCTTAACTAAATTACTTATGGAGTGCAAATAAATGAGAATAGACAATTTTGACTATATAAAATGACAAAAAAATAGCATATAGCTCTAGATGACAAAAATAGATCGGGATACGCATGGATCCAGATCCGTAATATATTTTGTGGATCTGGATGCAGATATTATATATACAGATTTTTGGATATCTAAATTAGTAAAAAAATCTAGATTTTTTTTAAAAGTTATTTAATTTTAGATATTCAAATAAAAATAAAATAACATTCATAATTAAACAATTTTAATTCAACATTGAAGGTGAGAAAAAAATGGAGAGAATCCATACCTTCAAAGTCTTGGGCTTAATAGTTCAGAATCCAATTGAAGTTGGGCTATGTAGCTTGCACAAGTTCATGTGTATTGTGATTATAATCTCCATTCTATTTTTCTTATGATTGTAATTAATCGCTAAATGTTTGTTTTTTGTTTCTAAATTTTAGAGTTTTCACTTTTCCAAAAAGTCCATTTTTTATGATATCGCATTGGTTTAATATAACAATGTTCATGTGGAGATTTTAATCTCTAGTTGACGTTTGTCTATCGCTGAACTGCTTTTAATTACATGGGATATACTTGTCCAAGACATAATTGTAGACATTGCATTTATATGCATAGCCCAATGATAAGTCTCATACGGAGACACCCTATAAAAATTGACAAATTATAAGGATAAATGCCAGGAAGGAAATGAACTACATGGAACATAGCAAAAATCCAGCCGGACATCACATATGTCTCACCTACATTTTCTCTAGTTAGTACCTCCGACCGGATATTCCTTGAAAACCTTACATCTGGCCGGACATAAAACATCTGTCATTAAATGAGCAAATTATCAATTACTGAAGTTAAGAGACCTGATTATGTCCGGCCAGACATACAATTCAAATTTGACATCCGGCCGGACATGTATCAAGTTGTCAACACACAAACTCAAACGTCAAGAATCATGGGCTTTATTACGTCTGACCAGAGGTACATCCCAAAATGTACATCCGGCCGAACAATCTCTTACGGTAACTGACCCATCAGATTGACAATCATTGGAGAATGGAAGGGAGTTTTGTCCCATCTTTCCATTCTCGGTCATCCTCTTTAGCTATAAAAAAAGGGTTTCTCTTCACAAATGGGAGGATTGAAAGGCTAGTTTTTGGGGAAATCACAAGAAATCCCTGAAAAGCTTTGAAACCTAGAAAGATAAAGACAATAACAAATCTCCGGAGTTCCCATTTTCCTGTACAAATCCAACAACAACCCAGATCTTAGAGGTGTATTCTGATCCACTACATACGCAAAAAAGGTACAACCTGAGGGCACCCTCTCTTATTTTCTGATTTCACACAGTATCTCCGACCGGTCCTAGGACACATCCGGCTAGACATGCACATATAATCGGAATGTCCGGCCGATTTCTTCTAAGCCAGGTAAGGAGCTATATACTGCACATCTTGTTTACCTGCATGCGCTGATATCATTTCTATTAATATGTATGATTTTAATCCATGTTATTGCATCGTCATTTAATATAGTTTGTTTCCCGTTATTTAGTTACGCATAATTATTTATGTCATTTCATCATTTCAAGTGTCTTGAGCACGACGATTATTTTATTGATGTTTGGATTTTTAAGATGCATGTGCTTAGTCTTTTGTTTAGATGTTAGGCATATCTCAGTTTATTTACTGTGTGATCTGTGAGTGATGCCCCACCAGACTTGTCTTATGTCTGGCTGGATATGTATGATATCCGACCGCATGATCCCGTGGTATATAGGATGGAAACCCGGATGTAAGTTCCATAGACGATTTCGAATGGACAATAATATGGTTCACATTCGGGATACAACTCCATGTACCACTGGGAGATGGCCATTGCGTTATAAATACATCCAAAATATATGTTTATTATATTTGTTATTGCGTATGAATATTTTTACATTTCTGGACTACGCAATACATCCGGCCAGACCTTAGGCCATGTCCGGCCAGGCCTCTCCGAGGCCAGGCTCACGTAACATATGCTTTAGCCTATTTTAGCTTATTTAATATTGTTGTAATATTTAAATTTCGCACATTCAAACTTTGTTTATTTATCGTATTTTAACTTTCATGCTTACACAAATTGTATGTCTTTAAAGTACTTATGTGCGTGAAATTACATTACAATACATGGGGATACCTCATTTAAGAGTAAATATTATATTGGCATCAGTAAATGACCATTCTAAACCCAAACAGGTTTAAGGTTGGACCTTTTGATGGGTGTAATGCAGCCATAAATCATTTCCAGTGTTTCATACTGGGTGGCGACTTCCTTATTCTCCGGTTAATCCCCCCGTGAGATTATCCATACTCTTTACGGATTGCGAGCCCAACTGTGTAGTGGTCATCGACATCATAGGCATAATGGTAAATCACGCTTCGCTTCTACAGATGGCGACTCCACTTGGGGATAGAGAATCAGCCCCGAAAAAATGCATTGTAGTATTTATGGTGAGATTGAGGATCGTATCTTCATTTTTGCAAAGCCTTTTTAACCTTGATGATGTTTCATATCGAGAAATCGATTTCACTCAAGGCGGTGGATTGGTATGTAATGATAACCATCACTTATTGACACGTACTGTTGAGTATAAATATGCGTTCATTTGGTCTATTGAACCCTTAGGTGTGGAGACCTAGTTGTGGGCAATTCTTTATATTCTTAGGTATAAAAAAGACATGTCCACTTGCTCGATTTGAACCATTGGGTGGGGAGACCTAGTTGTGGACAATCCTTCGATGATAATAGCCTAAGCCTTACCCTTTTAAGCCAACATGAAAATCCGTATGTGTTATCCTATAGTAGCCTCTCATATGTTTGTGCTTGGGCCCCCAATCATTTGAAGTTGTTTGAACCTTTTACCATGAGATGTAAAACTTGTTGGGCCTTTTCAACTGAGACAAGTTTATATTTCATGATGATTGGGCCAAATGCTTTGAAATGATATTGGGCCATCTTGTTTACAAACCTCGTTGGGCCTAAGAATGTTTAGTTATGATCCAAAAGTGCCAAAACATGAGTTCGATACTCACAATGGCTTCATCCAGAAAGGGTACGCCATGTTTTGCCCATTTGGATGTTCTTAAACATTTCTAAGCCCATCCAAAAATAACCAAGATTACAATGACACGATCCTCATATTAGGTTTAGTCATTATGTAAATGGGCATCCTCTGTCTTTTTACTCTGGAACAGAACCGAAATACCGAGTTTTACCTTTTGTAGCATAAGAGAGAATGAGCTTATGTACCTCCCTGTTGGTGCATAGGCTAAGCCAAACCTAGGGTAGATATGGGACTTACCACGTGTTGGGGAGAAATAAGGTTGGAAAGATATATGGTGATTGAGCATGCATTACATGTATTTTCATGCATCACATGCATATATTTATCATGCTAACACTTTGTAATGCATTTATCATAGCGACTTATTATGTTAGAGAGCCTGATAGATTGGTGATGAGAAAGCTAACAAACTTCAAAATGGTTAGCAAAGATAGTTCCCGAGTATACCAGTTGGAAAACACCGCGAACAAAATGGTAGAACAGCTTGCGGTCTATTCTATAATGTAACATCCTCGATTCGAGAGATGTTACCGGCAGAGGATAGACCGTACTAACCCCATAAGCCTATGACTTTCTCACCATGAACAATGATAATATTCTCTTATCAATCAAAATCATATGCATGGGACCAACGCCTAAACTCAACAACAACATAAGATATAAACCCAATAATTATGACTGTAAATTTAATAACAAATGCTTACAATGACTATCATATTACTCAAGACTAATACATGACTTCTGACTGACTTTGACTAGTCTCTCACTCTTTCTGACTTGGACTGGTGGACTCCATAACCTAGTGACTGCATCAGTATCCGTCCTCCCGAGCTCATCCTCCGAGAATACCTGCAAGACAATGAGACTGGAAGTGGGGGGTCAGATCATTGTATAATCTAAGTGAGTGGACGAAAAAAAAAAAATACTGATATAAAAACAGAGTTCCAAAAATAACTTTATATGAAAACTCTTTATCCGAAAACTTCGTCTGTAATTTCTTTTATAAATCTTATAATTCCGAAATCTATTTTTGAAAGTCTGATTTTGTAAATTTGTATCTGAAAGATCTATTCTGAAAATGTTTTTCTGTAATGTCTGTCTTCTGAAAACTATTTCTAAAATCTGATTTCTGAAAGCTGTTTTCTGAAAATCTGATATTTGAAAATTGATGTCTCTGAAAAACATGACGTATGGGGGCGTTACGTATCGCCGTCCCCCCATACGCCTAACTAGATCCAGGAGT
Source organism: Zanthoxylum bungeanum (assembly GCA_019454045.1). Classification (NCBI taxonomy): domain Eukaryota; kingdom Viridiplantae; phylum Streptophyta; class Magnoliopsida; order Sapindales; family Rutaceae; genus Zanthoxylum; species Zanthoxylum bungeanum. The sequence continues at coordinate 52,324 of SKCR01052219.1, read as the reverse complement.
GCAAATCCATGACTTTGGGGCGTTACGTATCGCCGTCCCCCAAAACATGGCACTACTGTCCCTGAAACTAGTGGTCTTGGGGCGTTATGTATCGCCATCCCCCAAGCCACTGAACTAGAACTGGGGGTACAGATCTATGCAACCCTCTAAGCTCTGAAACTAGGATCTAGAGGCATCTGTCATCCCTAGTCCTGAACTAGGATCTGGTGGTGTTACGTATCGCCGTCCCCTCAGTCCTCTACATGTGCACATGTGTTGTCCGTCAATTCCAAACTGTAGCAAGTTACATACTGAGGTGGGTTTTTCCCAATTGCCTCGAAAAACCATAAAATCAATATCTGAAAACATTACTTTTCTCAAACGTAATTTTGCATGAAATAACTGTAATGAAAATCATCTAATGCCCTATAACGTAAAAATATAAGTCTGAAACGAAAAATAACAAAATAAAAGTCAATTTAAAAGAAGAGTGTCCACTCACTGTTTTGGAATCTGGCTGGCACTGGATCCCTTCATCGAAGAAAATTGCGGTTTCTGTGGATAATTTATGATCGGAAACTTGATTAGAATATACGTTGTAAAATAGGCTTTAGAACTTAACTAAACGTACTATTATATCAATATGTTATAGCTAAAGGGCTTACCATTCTTGTGACTTGATGGGAGGTATGAATACGAACTGATACGAGACCTAAAAGGCGGCTTCTAACATGCTAGGATGGAAGTGGAATGGTTTAAAACTGTTTTGGACTGTTATTTGACCACGCGTCGCGATGCAAGGCAGTGTACGTCGCGACGCGCATTGACCATAAATGTCCCAAAACTTTTGCATCGCGACACGAAACAAACCAGAAACGTATCTGGAAAATTTCCAGATCGCGTCGTGACACGGGGATTTCTGCGTCGCGACGCAAAATGAAATTATGGTCTTGACTTCATTCTCTCATACCCAATTTCTCCATACTTCCCCCAAACAATTACACAAGCAAAAATCCCCAATAAACATTCTATAACATCATTGTTATCATCTTCAAATACTCTTTAGTCTCATTGTTCTCATTACTTCATTAAACCTTTAAGATTTTCCAAAAAATTGAATCATTACTTCATTAAACCTTTAAGATTTTCCAAAAATTGAACACTTAATTCTATAAACAATCCATCTCCTTGTCAATCACCAATACACAATCCCTAACATGCCACTAACATTAACATATGCTCAAATTATAAAGACTTCACAATATCAAATTTGGGTCAAGTTGGTCTTACCTCTTCTCTTGTGAATTTCCTCATCTTTTAGGGTTTCATAGATGCCAAACCTTATTGCTTCTTCCTTCTTCTATCTTTCTTCTTTTCCTCTTTCCATTTTCTTCTTTTTCTTCTATTCTTCTTCTTCTTCTTCCTCTTCTTCTTCCTCCTCTTCTTTCTAACGTTTTCTTCTTCTTTTCTATTCTTTCTAATTTTGTGAAATGTTAATAGTAACCCCTTTTTATACTTGGGCTTCTTTGAAATTGTCAAAGGTAGAGGAAAGTTTAGAGTTTTGTAGAAGTTTTGAGAATTCTCTAGAATGGCCCTCAGGTACTGTTCATCTGAATTTTTTTTCTACTTTTTCGACTCGCTTCTGGTCCAAATTTGGAAAAATATTCAACTCCAAAGTTGTAGATCTCGATCTCAGATTTCCGAATATATAAAATTCATAAAAATCAGGGTTCGTATGAAAAATTTACGGCCTAAATACCATGGGTAATCCGTAGTGGAATATCGTGACATCTAATATCGGATTTTCGAAGAATCTACCGACAGTCATCTCACGAAAGCATATGTTTCCAAACTTGGTTTACATTTTGTGACACTCATCTCACAGTGTAACAGTAGTCGAAATCCCGGTCGTTACATATAAATATTTGACGACCTTGATATGGGATCATCCATGCGGTGACATGAGAATGAAGGCACCTTATATGATGTGATCATATAGGAATGGACTCAGATAGAAATTAATTTCTTATAATATCCATTAATTAAATAAATTCTTTCCAATCTACTAGATGGTCATATATGGATTTATTTGAATCCTGAGTGTACTACGAACTCCTACATGGCAGGTCATGTCCTTTGATTTACAAAGGTGAGGTTGATGTAGAAATTCCGACCAATAGCTACGTACTTTGGGGACATGGTTTGGTGTGTGGCTGCGGACGTTTTACATAGATATGAAGTTCACTCATTCTTCCGAAAAGTAGAGGAGTATCCTTCTTAATGGTTGATTCGGTACTTGAACGATTAGAGCGCTCAAGTCTTTCTATTACGAATAGAAAGATTAATATTTATAATACTTATGAATAAATCGTTCATTAGAGAATCAATGGTATTTAAGGAAAAATAATTAGAGTGGTATAACAGATATTATGACCCAACTCTAATTTTGAGATACTCGTGAAGGGTCAATCCGTGTGTAATGACTATATCGTTGGAAACAACTGTAGTTCGACTTATATTGTATATATATGGCAACGAGAGTGCAACTTCAGGTTTTTAGTAGAATAACCTAAAGTTAGTAATTCAGAATATTTAATTAAAGACTTTAATTAATATTCCGAGATTATTGGAACTCATAATTATAAATCTATTTGGTCACCGAGCTAGCTCGATATACTGTAGGAAATTAAATATAATTGAATTGTCCATTTATAAACTCACATGTATTATAATTATTAATATGATTAATAATTAATGTCACACTCGAAACTTTATATTAATTTTAATATAAAGTTTTCCCAATATAAGTGGTTATGAGATAATCATTTAATGATTATGAGATAATCATTTTATTTTTAAAAAGTATGTAAATATTAAATCATAAAAGATAATTATATATATATATATATATATATATTATTTTGGAAATAAATTAGTTAAAAATTTAATTTTAAACTTATTATTTCAAATATATTAGTTATATTTTTTTATTAAGTAACACATTAAATGTCATTATTAAGAAATTTATCATGACAATCAATTGTTGTTAAAAATTGGTTAGGGCTGAATCAAATTGTAATTTTATTACAAGTTTAACGACTATAAACTCTATCTATAAAAAAGAAAATGTGTTTTCTTTTTTGGAAATCTCATTCCTTTGAAACCCTAGCCTCTCTAAGTTTTTGTAAAGTACTTACTCTCTTAATTCATCACAATCTGTAAAATGGCTTAGAAGTAGTATCACATATCAATTTCAGAATAAAATAATTAATGATGTGAACGAATTAAAAGCTTAATCTCAGGCTGAAAGCCATTTTGAAATGAATTAAAAGCCATTTGAACGAATATAGACCAAACCTATATATTTTAATCATGTTAGGATTTGTTGAACTATTTTTTTATCATTCCCCTTTAGGTTTTACTTTGATTGAATTAATTCAGTTATAATTGGTTGAACTATTGTTATTATAATTTTTTTGTTTAGAAATTTGAATATTAGCTTTTACTTTGATGAATATTTGATGTGCACATGATGATTTATTGGTATCAATTTATCAAAAAAAAAAAATTAACTTATCAATTTATTTTTAGTTTTGATATTCCACTTCCTATAGATTGTGTTGGGATGAATTTTATCATCAAATTCTGTTTGCTTTATCAATCTTGATTATATGTTCCTATACCCTTTGAGCTAAATGCATTATTTGAAAAAAAAAATATTGTTTGTTAACATCCAATAAATTTTCTTAATTTATTGTTTTGCAGCCTCATATATATATATTTTATGGATGTATAATGTCACAATCGCACATGTACGAAGGTAACGACATAGAGGAAGAAGAAATTAATGACGAAGATATGGATGATGAAGAATTTTATGAAGCCATTTACTGTTCAATGATGGCAATTTATTCAATAATGCATGTGCTAAATCAGTTTTTGTTTATGATGCGTGGTGAACATATTGAACGTCCATTAACTCGACGGCGAATTACTATCATTGGATATGACTATTTCATATGATTCTATTTTCTGTTATTGCACAAAAAAAAATCTATATGTAGTCCTTTCAAATCTTACAAATTTTTATGATATAAATCTTTTAAAATCGTATAAGTAAAAAATCTTTATTAAAAAAATGTCATAAAATCTAATAAGTCATTACATTTTTTAAATGTCTTTTAAAATCTACTGGACTTATTTATCGATAAATAGTCTTTTAAAATCTCAATTGAATACACCCTATCTCTAAAGTGTTTAGGAAATTGGTTTTGTAAGTGAAGCCCACACTTCCATTTGTTGGTGATGAGCCATAGCACGTAAGACATTTGGAACTTGCAGCAAATTTTTCTCTACACCTTCTTGCTTCTCACGGCAGTGAGCGCCACCACTTATATCACATATTATTGCTTGTTTTTGTAATGTTTGTTTGCAGGAAAAATTGGGAACGGAAAAGGTCATTTTCTAGACATTTTGGGACTATTTTGGGTTGTTTTTGGTCTTGAATTGCTGAAACAAAGTAAAAAACAGTTAGTAAAACAGTGAGCAGTGTGCACGTGTAGGGAAGTTTCGATATGCGAAAAAGTCGAGTTTTGGACAGCTGTTCTGGAGCTGTTAAAATCATCAAAAAGAGAAAAAAAAAAAAAAACAAAAACAAAAACAAAACAAGTCTAATAGGCCTGGACAGTTTCGGCAATAGAGAGGAAAAGTGGAAATTTTTTAAAATCGATCAGGTGCCTAACACGCTTCCGCTCCCGCAGGAAATCGTTTCCTACACTTGTCTTCTCTTGTGACTTTAGATGATAAATTTAGTTCCCTTCTGATCAATACTCAGATTTGGGCGATGAGGTTATATAATTTCCTTGAATGAAGAGTAAATGTACCCCTCAATTTTTGTATTTTGACTTTTTGTACTTAGCCTGATAGTATAGCCCTTATGAAATGATATTTTTTCAACGTCTTGAGCCTATTTATTTTTGAGCATTTTATTTTGGAGTGAAAGTGCTTGTGAGAATTGGTTAAGTACTTCTCGAAGTACGAATTTGAACTCTTAGATAATTTATGTTGAGTCTAGAATGCTTTCATCCAATTTGTAATTTTTAAAAATAAATTGATTAAATCATTTATAATAACTTAAGTCATTCACCATAATTTGGCTAAGTCATAGGATCTTCCGGCGTGTGATTTTTAACATCGTTGAATCAGACTCATCCTTTACAAAATGAGATCGTATTATTTTCAAGGGAATTCTTTATCCACTTTGCCATTTTTCCAGGATCTTTGTAGTTTATCAGTGGATGCACCAACTGATTCGAATATTGGTTACTATGTAACCTACTGTGGATGCTCCACTTTGCTTGAAAATTGGCTACTGCATATCGTATTTTATGGATTCTCTACTTTAATTGAGAATTGGTTACTACGTAACCTAGTTTGTGGATGCTCCATGTTATTTAATTTTTGGATCATTAAGGATCCTCTAAGATCAGCCTTTTCAAATCTTTTTAGGAAGGATTGATGAGCGGAAAATATATCAATATTACCGTCATTTTACCTAATATTTTGTTTAGTTTCTCGGGTTTGATGAATGTTTTAATGTATTTTGTAGATAAATAAAGTATTTGGACTTAATGGAATCAACTCGTGGCTAAACGATGAAATCCAGAGCAAAAAATGGCGAAAACGGAAATTTACTATACGCGTCACGAAGTGCAGTCCTAAATTCTAGTTTTGCGCAAGTTTGGTATTTTGGCCATAACTTTGTCATCTGATATCCAATTGCGATGATTCAAGTGCCATAATAAAGAAGACACAAAGATCTACAACTTTGAAGATTTAAATATTTTCGAATTCTGAAGTTTGGAAGGCCGAAATGGATTAATAATCTAATATATTTTGTAATTACTATAGTCATTTTCAAAATATAAAATAAAATTAATAAAATAAAAAAGTAAACATTGTCAAACTTCCACCAAACATGCTTGCATGTTTGGTGCCATGTTTGATGTCATGTTTGGTGGCATGTTTGGTGGAGCAATTGGTGGAGAAATTGGTGAAAGCCTTTAGATTTTCCTATATATACCAAGCTTAACTTTGTAAATTTTTCATGCTTTCTTTAGAGGAATTTCTCCATGAAAATCTAAAGGAAAGTGTCTTGTATATTATTTAAGTTTTCTTGTATTTTCTTTTTATTTATTTAATAAAATTTTGTGTGTTTTCTTTTACAGCATGAGCATGTAATCTCATTCTACTGGGGTGAAAATGTAAGAATTTTAATATAATTAATTAGATTAATCTCCCTTATTTTAATTAAAATTTGGATTAATTAGTTACCGCCTATATGGCCGATTTAGGTGACAACCTTATTTACCGCCTATATGGTCGGTTTTTCATTTCAGACGTAATTTCCGCCTATATGTTCAGTTTAGGTAATAACTTTGTTACCGCCTATATGGTCGGTGGATTTTAATTGAGACAAATGAAATTATGCATTTATGGTCTGGTTAATTAATCGGTAAACATTGAGAATAAGAGAGATTTCTAATTTTGAAATATTAAAAGTGGATCCTCTAACCCCAGCATTTTCTTTTATTGTACTTTTACATTTTTTATTTCCAGCATTTACTTTATTTAATTTCCAGTATTTACTTTATGTATTTTATTTTATTTAAGCTTTTATTAGCCTTAGATATGTGTCGTAGCTAAGCCCGTTATCTGGGGTTGTGATGAATTCCAATATCACCGGTTAATAAGAGGTTGTTTTACGGTTTGGGTAATATAAAGGTTTATTTATTGAGCCTTAGTCTTAATGCTTCTTGTTAACTGGCCATTAATAAGATTGAACTGGTAAACTTAAAATGAACTTGGAAGAGAGATTTTAGGTTTAAGACCCTAGACTTAATAACCCACGATCTTCCTTGAGGATAGATAACCCTTTAATAGATTTCTTTACAGTATAGGAATATACCTGTCGGGCGGGGGTAACCATAATTGGAACTTAATCTTAATGAATTCAGGTAATTTGGTTGACATAAGAATATGATTAATTGAGTTACACTGGGTATTTATATCTGACCATCAGAAGAAGCTTTTACATATTTTCGTGTTCCAGGTTAATAAACCAATATATTGCACAAACATGAAATAACCACTTCATCTTTTAAAAGATATTGGAAAAATTCACAACCCTGGATAGTTTTATAAATTTGAATTTTCCTCAACCTTTTTTGCGCAATTTTACTTGTTTTTAAGTTTAAAGTCACCACTCAGTCAATCAATCAATCTGTTAGATACTAGTAATCATTTGGCCTCATAAAATTAATAGCTAGGTATTAAGTCCTCATGAGATCGATACTTTTTATACTACTTGAACGATACGTGCGCTTGCGTTATACGCGTGTGATTACGCCGGTCAAGTTTTTGACGCCGTTGCCGAGGACTTATTTATCTTTCACTATTAGTTTTGAGGTTAGATACCTTTACTTGTATCTAATTTCTTTTTACTTATTATTTTTGTTTTCTTGTGTTTCAGGTTCTCAGACACTACATGAGACGAACCAGAAGCTTTTAACTCCGACCGCTTGACCCAGAAATTGAAAAAACCATCAGACAGTTGAGAAGAGAAATGCGGCAAGAAGCAATTGCTAACATGGAACCTGAACCTTTGGAAGTTGCACAACCAATTCCCATTCGAGACAAAACCACTCTGGTGGTTGATGGCTTCATTTCCTGTATTGTACTTCCTCCCTTACCAGCAAATGCGTGTGACATCAAAACATGCATTCAGATGATTCAGTAGTCAGTTCAGTTTGGGGGGAATGCAACTGAAGACCCTAATGCCCACATCAGCAACTTCCTGGAAGTTTGCGGCACTTTCAATTACAACCAAGGAGCTGAAGAAACAATGAGACTGCGGGGTTTTCCATATTCCTTGAAAGACAGAGCAAAAGCTTGGCTGCATTCACTACCAGCAGGTTCCATCACAACTTGGAACACTTTAGCCACCAAATTCCTTGCAAAATATTTTCCACCAGCTAAAATAGTAAAGTTGAGGAATGACATCACATCCTTTGTGCAACATGACTCAGAATCTATCTACGAAGCTTGGGAAAGGTATAAGGATTTGCTCAGAAAATTCCCTGACCGTGAGATTGCAAAATGACTACAAGTCCAAACCTTCTATAATAGACTTTTTGGATTGATGAGAACCACAATTGATGCTGCTGCTCGAGGAGCTTTGATGGCGAAAGGAGAAGATCAAGCATGAGACTTAATCGAAGAAATGGCTAACAACAATTCGTTGTGGCCAACAGATAGGAGCATGATTCAAAGAATTACATGAATTTATGAAGTTGGAGCCAACACAACAGTGAATACCAGGCTGGATCAGATATGCAAATGTCTGGAAATACTTAGCATGCAAGTTGTAAACATCGCCGGATCCACAAGTTCAACACATAGAGGAGCACCGGAACCAGTTCAACAAGAAGAGACGGTGAACTATGTCAACAATTTCAACAGACAGAGGAACAATCCCATATTCCAACACCTACAACCCATGGTGGATGAATCATCCCAATTTTTCATGGAGCAACAATTCAGGGCAAAAGAATAATCCACCACTTGGATTCCAACAGCAGAACAAATGCCAGAAGTATGAAAAAGAACCTGAAATAAAAGAATGGTTTGCATAGATGTTACTGAGAGTATTACGGGAACACAAGAAAGCCATTGGCTGGACTATAGCAGACATTTGAGGCATTAGTCCATCATTTGCATGCACAAGATTCTGATGAATGATGAGTACAAACCCACAGTGGAGCATCAACGTAGACTCAATCCAATCATGAAAGAGGTCGTGAAGAAAGAAATCATCAAATATTGGATGCTGGCATCATTTACCCCATCTCAGATAACACATGGGTGAGTCCTATGCAGTGTGTACCAAAGAAAGGAGGAATTACTGTAGTCAAAAATTAAAAGAACGAGCTGATTCCAACAAGAACAGTGACTGGATGGAGAGTATGCATGGACTACCAGAAGATGAACAAAGCAACAAAGAAGGACCATTTTCCGCTGCCATTCATTGACCAGATGCTGGACAGATTAGCGGGACATGAGTTCTATTACTTTCTGGATGGATACTCAGGGTACAATCAGATTGCCATCGCCCCAGAAGACCAGGAGAAAACCACATTTACATATCCCTATGGAACTTTTTCTTTCTACAGGATGCCATTTGGATTATGTAATGCTCCTGCCACATTTCAGCGTTGCATGATGGCTATCTTCTCAGACATGCTGGAGCAGAGTATGGAGGTTTTCATGGATGACTACTCTGTGTTTGGAGATTCTTTTGACCACTTCTTGCAAAATCTGGAACAGGTGTTACAAAGATGCGAATATACCAATCTGGTACTCAACTAGGAGAAATGCCCATTCATAGTGCATGAAGGCATTGTTCTTTGACATCGGATCTCACAAAAGGGAATCGAGGTAGACAAAGCAAAGATCGAGACAATTGAAAAATTACCTCCACCAACATCTATAAAAGGGATTCAGAGCTTTCTTGGACATGCAGGTTTTTACATAAGATTTATCAAAGACTTTTCCAAGATTGCTAAACCTCTGTGCAATCTTCTGGAGAAAGATGTGTCTTTCAACTTCACCAAAGAATGCCAGGAAACTTTTGAGATCCTGAAACAGAAGCTTGTTTATGCTCCCATCATTATAACACCAGACTGGACCCTTCCATTTGAAGTAATGTGTGATGCTAGTGATTTTGCTGTAGGTGCAGTTTTGGGACAACGCAAAGCAAAAGTTTTCCACACCATTTACTACTCCAGCAGAACTCTGAATGAAGCTCAACTCAACTACGCAACCACTGAAAAAGAGTTACTCGCAGTTGTGTTCGCTTTTGATAAATTCTGCTCCTATCTGCTGGGTCCCAAAGTGGTGGTCTACACAGATCATTCACAATCAAATACTTGATCGCGAAGAAAGATGCCAAACCCAGAGTGATCCGTTGGATACTTATTCTACAAGAATTTGATATGGAGATAGGAAAGGGACCGAAAACCAAGTGGCAGATCACTTATCGAGGCTCGAGAATGGAGAAACATCTGGCAAAGAACTGATAATCAGAGAAACTTTTCCAGATGAAAAGCTGCTTGCCATTAAAAACCAGGAAGTCCCTTGGTATGCTGACTATGTCAACTACATAGTATCAGAAAAATGGCCGTTGGAATGGACAACTCAGCAACGAAAGAAGTTCTTCAAAGAAGTCAAGCACTATATCTGAGATGAGTCGTACCTGTTCAAACGATGTGCTGATTAATTACTGAGACGGTGTATTCCATGGAGGAGGTCAACAGTGTCTTGCAACACTGTCATTCATCACCATATGACGGACACTTCAGTGGAAACAAAACTGCAGCCAAAGTCCTATAATCAGGTTTGTTCTAGCCCACTCTTTTTAAAGATGCTTATCTATTTTCTCTTCAATGTGACAAGTGCCAGAGAACGGGAAATATTTCCATGAGAAATGAAGGTCCTTTGTAAAAAATTATGGAAGTTGAGATATTTGATGTGTGGGGGATTGATTTTATGGGACCCTTTGTTCCATCATTCGGAAACCTGTACATACTGGTTGCAATAGACTACGTCTCCAAATGGGTTGAAGCAATTGCACTGCCATCAAATGATTCTAAAGTGGTGATCAAATTCCTTAAAAAGAATATTTTCACTCACTTCGGAACACCTCGGGCAATCATCAGCGATTGTGGCACACATTTATGCAACAGATACTTTGATGCATTCTTATCCAAATACGGAGTTACTCATAAAGTTGCCATTGCTTACCATCCACAGTCAAATGGGCAAGTTGAAGTTTCAAACAGGGAGATCAAAAGAATCTTGGAAAGAACCTTTGGATCAACAAGGAATGACTGGTCTGAAAAACTAGATGACGCATTATGGGCCTACCAGACAGCTTACAAGACACCTATTGGTATGTCCCCATATCAAATGGTGTATGGAAAAGCGTGCCATCTGCCAGTTGAACTTTAACACAAGGCGTACTGGGTACTGAAAAAGTTAAATCTTGATCCAAAACTGCTGCATGAGAGAAAAGACTTCACCAACTCAATGAATTGGTGGAATTTCACCTACAGGCTTATGAAAATGCCAAACTATACAAGGAAAGACCAAGAGATGGCATGATAAAAAAATAGTGCGCAGACAATTGGAGCTAGGACAACATGTGTTGTTATATGATTCACGGCTAAAACTTTTTCCTGGAAAGCTGAAATCAAAGTGGTCAGGTCCATTTGTGATTACTCAGGTGTTACCATACAGAGTTGTTGAGATATATAACCCCAAGTCCAACAACACATTCAAAGTTAACAGCCAGCGTGTCAAGCACTATTAGGGAGAATAATTTGAGCGACAAAAAGAAAGTGTCACACTTTCAGATCAAGTATAATGTTCGGGCAATCATGTCTAGCTGACGACGTTAAACTTATCGCTAGCTGGGAGGCAACCCATGCAATTTGTGTATATATTGTGATTTGGTGTGTTTTATTTTATGTGTTAGTTTTTGCAGGTGAAGTCATTTCAAGATGGAATAAACTCTCATAAATCTTCCCAAGCAATTTCCTTCTCTCCCTTAAAATTCTCTGATGAAAGTCTACAAAACTCACTTGGAACGGATGAGACTTCTGATGATCAAAGGTATTCCTAATGACATTCGTTGGGTAATCGAAGCACGGGTCCGATTAGCATGTGAGTATTCTGATTCTTATAATTCTTATTTGTCTGGTTTTGGAAGAAGCACATATGCAAAGAAATGTAGAGCTAAGCAATGGGTGTTTGTTATAAATGTGCACGCTGGAATTGTAATACTCGTTGTCATTCTTTAGAATGATGTCTGATAATCGCGAAGAAAATTAAATTCATTACGGATGTCTTGAGTAAGGAGTCTTTAGATGATATATCTTCGACTCTTGAGATGCATCCCAGTGGATATGTTCATATAGCCATCCGTAAATTACATACACAATTCCAAAAAGAAAGACAACAATTAAGTCTCGGGAATCTGACTCAAAAAGACCATGTTTGCTAATTTATAAGAAAATTGGATGGGAAGCTTGTCCCTGACGCATAAATGTCAATCAAGCTGTAAATTATTGTAAATATTATATCTCTTTATCTTTTCCGAATAATTGTGATTTATTTTGTTATTTTCTTTTATTTTCTCCGACAGGATCTAGACCTTTTTGACCTTTCACGATTTATTTTACTGTTTAACTAATAATTTTCATTTGGCAAGTACTAGTACTATTATTTTTACTCACCCTTTTCAGGTGTTAAAAATTCAACTCATCATTGCACTTTTGAAGGCATCCAGAGTAAAACATGGAAGCCACTTCAAGAATACGAGTCGAAAATATCTGTGTGTTTTGCGGTACTAGTGTTGGTGTTAAACCAGAATACGTAACGGCAACAAAAGAATTGGTTCGAGTCTTAGCTGCAAGGAATATGCACTTAGTATATGGCGGTGGCAATCTTGGACTTATGATGATCGTTTCAAAGGCCGTAAAGGAAAGAGGAAGTCAAGTCTTGGGAATCATCCCAAAACCCTTGGCGGAGGTGAATCTTATTGGACCATCAAATGTAGAAGAACTAATTGTGCCAGGTATGTCTAAACGACTGGTAGAAATGATTAACCGTGCTGATGTTTTTTATTGCTTTGCCAGGTGGATTGGGCACAATGGAGGAAATTTTTACAGTGTTATCTTGTGCGAACTTGAACATACACCATAAACCACTTGGACTGTACAATGTGATGAATTTTATGATTTTCTTTGTGTGTTTCTTGATGATGTCCGGAGAAATGGGTTCATGTCAAAACCTGTAAAAGAACTCATTTTCACTGCCAGAACTGCCCCAGATTTAATTGATCAAATCTTAGCTTTTGAACCACAAATCAATCCTATCATTTCAAAGATAAATTGGTCCGAGAACGATCGTGGTAAGAGGCGTCGATAAATCTGGATCTTAACCTTTAACTTTTCATGTAGAATTTCAGTTAACCAGGTACTATCTTCTAAACTATTCTTCTACTTTTTCAGACATTGGGGATAATGTCTCATTTAGGTTTGGGGGAGGGAATAGTTAATAGTATCTTATTTTTATTGTGTTATTTTAGTCCAAATTTTTTCGAAAAAAAAAAAAAATTGAAAAATCTTACAAAATTCAAAAAAAAATATTTTGTGTTTTTGTGTTTTTTAAATCTGATTAATCGGGTGAAATTGGTGAGAGATAGCTGTGTAAGGAGTTTCCACTCCTGAGACGTATCTCAACCTATTTCGGAACAAGTTAATTTTTGTTTATTTCCTTTTGAATTATTTAATTTGTGAATTCTCCATAATACGTACTAAAATGGATCTTCATATGTTCAGTTGGCAGGTATTATCAACATGTATTGTAACATACGTGTTGGGTTTCTAAGGTCATCTCAAGATCAATTTAAGCATAAAATCATGTGAATACAAGAAGAAGTATAGCGAAAATATACTCATAACGAACGGTTAGAGGATGTGTTGATCACAAAATTTTTCCTTTGAGAAGTCCTCCAAGATCTCCTCTTTGAAGATGATGTCCAAGCTCCAAGCTTTGAGATGGATTCCAAGCTCTTGGGAGTGGTTTCCCTATCACCTTGAATGATTCTTTGATGTGCCAGCAATGGAGAAAATTGCAACAAAAATCCCCTAGTCCCTCCTTGTAACTCTCGACATTGGGAGCTTTTTTGAGAGAGAGATAGTGTGGCGTGTGAAGAGAGAAGAAAAGAGATGAATTTTTGTTAACCAATTTGATTTCCAAAAATAAATTAATGATATACCAAAATCAATATTTGGTATATGTCTTTCATCTCACCAGCTTGGTGTGTTGGACAAGTGACCAACAACCCACCAAAACCCATCAACAAAAAGTTGATTAAATGACTAGGTGATGTGACTTGTGGGCCCCACTTGAATTCAAAATCCGAGTGGGCCCGCAAACACTCTCGGGCTCGGGTTCGTTAATTTCGAATTAACGAATTTTCCGTTGCGACGTAATTAAATCAAAATTAATTAAATAATTATGCCTAGCAAAATTACTATTCACGTCGCTCGCAAATTAATTCTAAATTAATTCGTTTGCCCGAATTAAAATCTAATTTTAATTCTGTTATGAAATCTAATTTCATTTAATATATGGAATATATTATTTTATCGATTAATTCCAAATTAATCGTTCTCACTCTTCTAATAGTATTTTATCCCAGATAAAATCTCTCCGTAATTAATCTTAGATTAATTATGTTCGAATCATACGTCATCGGTGAATCTTCGGGAAGAGACCCATGAGACCCTTGGATATGTTGGCAGTAGATCCGGTCGTCGGACTATCCGAACACGTGAGTACCTCGTACTACGTTCTTACCAATTTACGAGACATGGTTGGCTTCTAACAAAGCACCGTGCCTACCCAATTCTCCAGAAATATTCTTAAAGGAATATATAATCTTTATCAGGCGTAGTATACATAGTATTGTGTATTGCGATCCAGTATCGGATGTCACATGCAAGGCCTGGGGCTGGAATAGTGTCTGTCCCGTACGAAGCATATATCGGATCACAAGAAACTAGTCTCTTTAATCGGATAATCATGACCTTGTCATATTATCCCGATGGTTGCAACATATTAGAGTACCAGTTTTGTATCCCTGCGTGATCATCATCTCCATATGACTGAAGTCATACTTTCATCTTGACATCACACCCAATACACTACGATTCTCAATAAACCCAGAAGAGGCGTACCTAGAACCTGTTAAAGTCTTGGACGACCAAAACCAAAGCGTATTGATTGTCGCAAGTACTAGCGATGTAAGTCTCAGGTTAAGACCAAATACACCTACCCTGATTCGGATTCACATAGACACATATTCATACTACCAATGAGATTCCGAGGGGTCTATCCAGAGCGAAGCTGTTTCCGTACCATCGGTAAACACAACCTCATATCACACTTGCATAAGTATCCAATACTTAAATATATGAGAACTATGATGTTACGCTTCCATAACACGCACAAGTGCAATACTAGTCTATTCCGCATTATCGATGTCCAGTCTCGATAATACTACGACTATGGATATTTAATGATTAAACCTTTATGGATTGATATTGTCCCATATCTTATAATCCAGAACTAATCATAAGGACTTTTATCATTTATATATTTAAGTAATCAAATTACAAAATGATAAAATTTAATTGCCATTGTCCCATAGTAAATTTGTACAAAAACCACAATGTCTTTTACAAATAGTGACGCTATGGGTCATTATTATCCAACAATACGGACATGAGATTTAATTGAAAAGTTTGTAATATTCAGTGCTCTAATTTAATTGGAGGAAACATCTATAAATGGAAATGGAGTAAAAAAAAAGAGAAAAAAAGTATGTAAAAAGACAAAAACGTTTGAGATCCGAGTAATTAAGTTCGTAGGGGTGTCTTAACACCTAGTGCCCTAAATCCAACTGGTTTGGGAGTCACTGGCCCAAAGCTCGCTACATGGATCAAATATGTTGCAATATATATATATATATATATATATATATATATATATTATATATATATATATATATATATATATATCTGAAGTCTGAGTAATTAAGTCTGTATGGGTGTTAACACGTAGTGCCCTAAAGCAGCTGGTTTGGGAGCCAATGGCCCAAAGCTCGCTACATAGACGGAAGATATTGTATATAAATAAAAAAAATCAAAAATAAAAAAAATCAGAAAAAATATTCCATTGCTACAAAAAGGTGTGAATTCTGATAAAACTTTAGGTCAAAAATATTACTCTCTTATCAACTGCACTTGTGACTATTGTGGGCAAAATTAGTTGATTAATATTTTATTGGTTGTTTATATGAAGAATGATAAAAATAATCGGAGAATTTACTTATTCGATAATTTAGAAAAAAAAGAAAACAACTACTAATTTGGAGTAGAAGTTTCACTTGTTTAGTCATTAACTTCTTTATTCTTGTCTTTTTACTTTTATGTGCATTAGTTTTATTATTTTTTTACTTTATAAGACGTTGTGGGTATCGTCGCTGTATTGTGTAAACCCTCACGAGAATGACACTGACCTTAGAATAGTCACATAGTGATACTGGACACTGGGATATGGTCCAACATTTGGATAATATTAGTATTATAAACTATTCTTAAAGTGTATATTT
Organism: Zanthoxylum bungeanum; assembly: GCA_019454045.1. NCBI lineage: Eukaryota > Viridiplantae > Streptophyta > Magnoliopsida > Sapindales > Rutaceae > Zanthoxylum > Zanthoxylum bungeanum. Next base: position 36,045 of record SKCR01052219.1, on the reverse strand, counting down.
CTAGTCGTTGGTCTAGAAAATATACACTTTAAGAATACAGTCGATTCTGATAACTTAGAAGACTAGTAATTGTCGTATATTGGAATTGGAGTTCCAATGGTTTAACCAATGGACAATGAGTAAATGAAGTTCATATAGACATGTGGATATTCATTAGAGCAAATATTGAAAGACTCACGAATGATTCCTAATAGTTGGTAGTACACCCCACTGTCAATACGAATCTCTTTGAGTCGAGTAGCACATATGATTCTTTGACTATAGGATAACATTGATTTTGTGTGTGATCCTCCAAACTTAGAAGACCTATATGTCAGAGACCTTTCATGGTCTGACCGCTAGATGTTTGTTGGATTTGGACTGATACACTCATTAACATGTATGTAACATTAGGGGTTTAGGTATCTACGTTCAAAGTCACGATTCTTAAGACTTTAGCCAAAGTCGGTCAACTAGGGTTGATCATATTTTATCAAAAATAGTATTCTGATTAGTTACTAGGAATCATAGACATGTTGAATATATGATATGTGCACTTTGGAAGCTTGATGATATAATCTATGTTTCCTAAGCATAACTCGGATAGCCTACAACAGAGGGATTGTTGAATATATGTAGTGATCTTGACTTGTATAGTTCGGAATGGTCATTCATATTCTTTGCAATTCGAAGGTTACCAAATTACGTACATATGAGTTTAGGCCATATGATGAATGTGTCCGAACTTATAGAGTCCCACAATATGAAGTGTACTCGTTGAAAACTTGGGTAGCCAATCGTATTTGAAATCAGTAATATTTGATATTAGATTATTGATTAAAATAATTAAATGTTAAAGATAACATTAATTATTTATTAGACCTATTAGGGTTAATTAGAATAATCAAATTTATTAATTGTTAAATAAATAATCAAATGAGGGCAATATTGTAATTTAATAAATATCTATACAAAAAACCTTCAACTATTGTCTTCTTCTAGATCTTCAAACGTGAGCCATAACCAAAGTATTCCAGCACAATGCCAAACTACTCATTTGACTTGCAAAAGTAGTCTGAGAGCCATGGTACCGTTTGAGGTACACCCTCAGGGAACTTAATATTTGAGTTTCGCATCATCAATTCACTATTTTGAGTGACGCCGCATATCCGGCCGGACATATATATGTTCAGACGGACATGTATTCATCGCACAATAAGTCTAGTCACTTAATTGGCTATACCAAGTAATTTATTTTCTATGGTATATAGGATGGAACCCCTGATATAAATTCCATATCCGACTCGGGATACAATTCCACGTACCACATGGAAATAGACATGCAGGACTTCAAGCTTATACTTTGTTTCTTTTGCTCTTAAATATCTATTATTTATCATTATTTGTTATTATTATGCTAATCATTTTCTTATGTGATGTGGTGATTGATGTGTGAGGATATGACCATACGTCCTTATGCTTTCTGGATTAAACAGGAAGTCATACTGGTCATCATGTACATCCGTCCGGACATGAAGACTTTAATCAGGCCAGATTTGAATCTCTCTGACCGAATTTAATTTATCTCAATTCATTGTAATTAATGAATGTATGATGTTTGTTGTATTCAATATCATCTGATATGTGTGACTTATGCATTATAAAACATGGGATCCTCTTTTGATCATTGGTATTATACTGACATCAGTAAGGGACCATTCCGAACCCAAACATGTTTAAGGTCAGACCTTACGAGAGGTATAATGCGGCCTTAAATCATTCCCAGTGTTTCATTCTGGGTGGTGACTCCATTATTCTCCGGTTATTTCCCATGTGGGACTATCCATACTCTTTACGAGTCAATGTCGTGTTCTCCTACATCATAGGAAAAATGAGAAATCTTGATTCGCTCCTACAGATGGCGACTCCACTTGCCCAAAAAATGCCTTATAGTATCTTTGGTGAAACTGAGATGAACTATGTCCTTATTATTTTTGCATACCTCTAAATCTTGATAACGCCACATATTGAGAAATTACTTTCACTCAAGGCGGTGGATCACTGTGCGATGATACCTATCACTCGATGGCACGTACCCTCAAAGTATAAAAAAGCGCGTTCATTGGTCGTTCGAACCCTTGAGTGGGGAGACCTAGTTATGGAGAACTCTTAGCCAGTGAGAGCCTAAGCCTGACCCGTGATAAGCGCACATATGAACCTATATTTGTTTACCTTTAGGAATAAGCCTTTATATTTCTTGTGATTGAGCCATAGCCATTTGAAGTAATTTAAACTTTTTACCATGGAAAGCATACTTATTGGGCCTTTTCAACTGGGACAAATTTGCGTTCATTGTTGATTGGGTTGAATACTTTGAGATGTCAACGGGCCAAGTCCCGTTGAACCTAAATTTATTTAGTTGGAATCTAAGTGTGTCAAGGCATGAGTGTGTTTCCTAATCTCAAAAGGAAAGATTGGGCAAAGAAGCTACCATTTGCGTTATAGGGGTATAGAACTTCACTCTAAGCTACAACAAGAGCTACGCCTTACTCAATGATGTACGAGATGGAAGTCCTGTTACCCATGAAAATCGAAATACAATCAATGCTCATCATGAAAGAAGCAAGCCTATTTGAGCACTAATAGATGACAAAAAGGCTCGAGCAGTTGGCTTTGTTGGATGAGAAGATAATGAAAGTGCTATATCACACCTAGACATACCAGGAAAGGATAGCCAGAGCTATTACCAAGAAAGTCAGGCCAAAAAAGTCAAAGAATTAGATCTAGTGTTAAAACAGTCATGACCTCTGACAATGAATTAGACGGGGCAGTTCAGGCTTAACTGGGATGGGCCCTACTTAGTCAAGAAGGCTTCAAAGAATAGAGCAGTTGTAGTCACTACATTTTGCATAAGCCCGATGATGAGCCTCGTATGCAGGCACTACTTGAAGAGTTGCGAAAGTTATGGGAAACGAATGCCGGAAGGAAAAAAAACCTCCAAAATTAGCCACTCATCGGATTCGGACTCACTAGCCAGCCTCAGATTCGCTTAGTCAGTTTCTGTTTCAAACCTCAACCTCGGCCCACTACTCTGCAACCCACGCAATCGGCCCAAGGCCCATACAATCCACCATCCACACGCCCAAGACACCATGTACACGCCCAAACCTTCCCAAAATAGCTAAAATCCCGTGCAAAACACATGCTAAAATCCCCTCAAATCACTTTCCAATTTATCAAAGATTTGAAATCCCATGCAAAACACATGCTCAAATCCCCTCATCAAGACTTTCCAATTAAAAAGATTTGAGATCTCCATCACCAAATTTGTAAGATTATATTCCAAAATAATTTTCCATGATTTGTTTCCCTTTTTTTGGTGATCCATCCAAATCATTATAAAAAGGGACCAAGTTTCATCTTTGGAGGGGACTGGACACGGCAAAGAATATCATAAAAAAACCTTAAGTCTCTCTCTATATTCTTCTTCTTTCACGTCAATACCAGCCCACAAACCAAGCCAAAAACGTGAAGACAAACAACCAAGAACAACACAAACAAACCAAGCCAAAAACGTGAAGACAAACAACCAAACACAAACCAACAAAAACAAACCAACCGAAACAACAAACACAGCTAGCAACAAAACAACCCTTCAACTAGCAAACCGAGAAAAACAAAACAACCAAACAGCCCAAAAACATATCACTGAAAACAACCCCAAAACAGCAGCCCCATATCACCGAAAAAAATCCCAAAATAGCAGCCCCATATCACCGAAAATAACCCCAAAATAACAGCCCCATATCACCGAAAATAACTCCAAAACAGAAGCCTCTAAACCATGAAAACACATCTCATAAACTGTGAAAATAGCAGCCCTTAAACCAGCAAAAATAGTGACCAAAACTGCAAAAACAGTGAGCCAAAAATAGCAAGAAAAATAGTGAAAACAATCAGCCAAAGTAGTAAGAAAAAACAACCAAAACATCAGCCCAAAATCACCAAAAACAGCAAATAAAAATAGCAAACAGCAACTAGAAAATAGCAGAACAATGAGTGAAACAACGAACCAGCTTCAATCTTTCTGGCGACGGCCTAACACACTTCCAATAAGCAACTTAAAAGGTAATACCTGAGGGCACCTTATTTATTTTTATAGTTCCGGACACGGCATGCCTGACTGGACGTGAAATACGTACAGTCGGGTATGCAAAGTCCTACATCAAATACGACCAAATTTCTGGTCACATTATTTTTTCTTCTTCGGCATTTTATTATTTATTTTTGGTGTCATTTATCTTATAATTTATTCATTCACTTTCATCGTTATTTTATTATTCCGCATTTATTTTTGTCTATTTACTTTTATCGGTATTTTATTATTTATCTTTTTTATGACCATTTACATTACATTGATGGTTATGTGTGTTATTATCCCTTGCGATATATCAGATGGAAACCCAGACGTAAATTCCGTAGCCGAATCCGAATGGACGGTAGTGCGGTATGTACTTGGGACACAACTCCACGTACCACTCGGGAAATACTCATATATGCATGATTAACCCCCCTTTTTGTTCACTATTTATTATTGACGCTTTATTTGCTTTTGATTATTATTCTTGTTATCGTACCTTGTATTTCTTAATTCAATTTGCTTTTGTTTATATTAATGTTTATGGGTGTGCGAATTTGTGTGTTTATTTAAATTATCTTGGATGAACTGCATAAGACTGGGCTATACCATTGTGTGAACTCGTCCATTATACTGGAATAAGTAAGAGACCATTCTGAACCCAACGGTTTGAGGTCTTCCCTTGCGAGGGGTGAGTGCGGCCTTAAATCTTTTCCCAGTTCACATTGGGCGGCGACTCTTTTATTCTCCAGCTTAGTCCCCCGTGGGCTACTTTGTACTCTCTACGGGTTGCGAGCCCAATAGTGTCATGGTCACCGAACATCATAGGCATTGAGGTAAACCCCGCTTCACTCCTACAGTAGTACGATTTTCCAATATGGAAGACAACGAATTTATGGAACCAAACAACGTGGACAGGCTAAGGAAATACTTTGCATAATAAAAAAATGGTCGTTAGGTTGAAAATCCACAGAGGACGGCTTAATCAAAATGAGAGCATCTGGCTAAATCCAGATGGTTTAGGAAAATGTTTAAGATAAATAAGTAAGCAGAAAATATTAGTCCGAAAACTCGAAAGGACCGACTGGAGACATGGGTTTGTGCCATGAAGAAGCAAATAAGTATAAATCACTATCATATGTGTACCGAGAAAGAATACTAAAGTTTTATTGAAATAAAAGTCAAAATGTTCATGAAATACACAATTATTGCCAAAATAAAAAAAACTCAAAATAAGCATGCATAAATCATCATTTTTTCCTTCGGGGTGCAAGATCTAAATCAGAAAGACAAGTTAGAGGACCATGACCGCCTAACACAAGAAGAGATTTTGTGGGAGTAATAGTCCATACATGCCGATGAACCCAATTATCCCACAAGTGACTTAAGAACTGCCGAGACATCGGACCATCTTGAAACGTGCATTTCCTGGAGGCTAGATATGGAGGACCCTCGTACTGTCAAAAACAACATGGGTGGAAGATAGAAGGAATTAATGTAAAGCCCTGGGAGTGGCACACTATGCCCGTAGAAGTCGAGGTGATGTAGTGAAGGCGCCACCAAGGAAACATTCATTATATGCCTGCATCAGATACCTCGGCCATCCACTCCCTCCATGAATCATGGGAAACGTTCTTTTTTTTTTATATTAAAACATGCGATAGATGATGGCGAGGCATATAGGAGAAATATATGGATACTGGCGGAGGAGTAATGGTGTAGGAGCGAAGCGGGGTTTACCATTATGCCTATGATGCTCGACGACCACGAAACTGTTGGGCTCACAGCCCGTAGAGAGTTTAGAGTAGCCCGCGGGGGACTAAATCGGAGAATAAAGGTGTCGCCATCCAGTGTGAACTGGGAAAAGATTTAAGGCCGCACTCATCTCTCGTAAGGGAAGACCTCAAACTGTTGGGTTCAGAATGGTCCATTCCTTATGCCAGTATAATGGACAGGTTCACACAATGATATAGCCAAGTCTTATGCAGTTCATGCAAGATAATTCAAATAAACACACAAATTTACACACCCATAAACATTAACATAAATAAAAGCAAATTAAATTAAGAAATACAAGGTACGATATCAAGAATCATAATAATCAAAAGTAAATAAAGCGTCAATAAATAAATATTAAACAAAAAAGAGGGTTAATCATGCATATATGAGTATTTCCCGAGTGGTACGTGGAGTTGTGTCCCAAGTACAGACCGCACTACTGTAGACGCTGGTTTTCACCCGAGGTCCACAATCGAGATTTCGTTGAGATGAGGGCACTGGCGATTCTGCAAAACAAATGTAGAGTGAGCGGGAGTAGACTACCCACCGGTATGGTGGGTGCCGGGGGCACTCCGACGCTCAAGTCAGTAGTGGAAGTAAGGAATTAGAAGGTGGGAAGTCAAAGGTTGGATACTACCTTGAACTTTGTAGGGTGCCGTGAGGGCGATCAGTCGAAGGTGTGGTAAGCTTGAGGATGTCCCAAAGCTGTGGGGAGGAGAGCTAGACGTTGACCCCCCTTCTTCTGGACCCTCTTCTCTTATATAGACGCCTCTGTGTGTATTTACTGCTCTTTGATTGCTTGTCCGTTGGACGTCGATAACGGTCGACTTCATGAGGGGGGTTTTATTATGTTTTGCCCGTTGTAGGTTGGCAACTGTTGAGTTTATGAACTTTAGGCGTTACATGGGCGGGCCTCTGGATGGTCCTTCGGTTACGGGTGTTGGTGCTCATCGGGCCTGGGCCGACATTATGTCTTTGGGGTTTGATTAGGAGGCTTCAGGGGTGCGTCCAGTATTGGGCCTGAAGCAAAATGACGAAACTACCCCTGGACCAAATTTGGCCCGTACAGTTTGTCCCCTACTCTCTAAGTCAATGAGTCCTTGGCTTGGAGAGTACTTGGCGCATGTGTCGTAGGTGTATTCGAGCGTTGATGCTACCTACAGATTGAACCAAATGAATGTCAAGTTATCAACTTGACTCCATAAGAGCTATTGGAGAAGTACCCAGTCGTCCGACCTAGATGAAGGTCAAGATATAAGTCATACAACATGTGTATCCCATGTCTACAACTTGACTCGACATGAGTCCATGGGGGATGTCCTTGGTCGATTGGACTTGATGAGTCTATGAAGGTATAATTCGTACGACATGTGTAATCCATGTCTACAACTTGACTCGACATGAGTCTATGGGGGATGTCCCCGGTCGACTGGACTTGATGAGTCCAGGAAGGTGTAATTCATACGACATGTGTAATCCATGTCTACAACTTGACTCGACATGAGTCAATGGGGGATGTCCCCGGTCGACTGGACTTGATGAGTCTAGGAAGGTATAATTCGTACGACATGTGTAATCCATGTCTACAACTTGACTCGACATGAGTCTATGGGGGATGTCCCCGGTCGACTGGACTTGATGAGTCCAGGAAGGTGTAATTCATACGACATGTGTAATCCATGTCTACAACTTGACTCGACATGAGTCAATGGGGGATGTCCCCGGTCGACTGGACTTGATGAGTCTAGGAAGGTATAATTCGTACGACATGTGTAATCCGTGTCTACAACTTGACTCGACATGAGTCTATGGGGGATGTCCTCGGTCGACTGGACTTGATGAGTCCAGGAGGGTGTAATTCATACGACATGTGTAATTCATGTCTACAACTTGACTCGACATGAGTCAATGGGGGATGTCCCCGGTCGACTGGACTTGATGAGTCTAGGAAGGTATAATTCGTACGACATGTGTAATCCATGTCTACAACTTGACTCGACATGAGTCTATGGGGGATGTCCCCGGTCGACTGGACTTGATGAGTCCAGGAAGGTGTAATTCATACGACATGTGTAATTCATGTCTACAACTTGACTCGACATGAGTCAATGGGGGATGTCCCCGATCGACTGGACTTGATGAGTCCAGGAAGGTATAATTCATACGACATGTGTAATCCATGTCTACAACTTGACTCGACGTGAGTCTATTGGGGATGTCCCCGGTCGACTGGACTTGATGAGACCAGGAAGTTATGAATCATAAGACATGTGTAATTCATGTCTACAACTTGACTCGACGTGAGTCCATGGGGGATGTCCCCGGTCGGCTGAATCAGATGAAGGTTCAGGATAGTTTTTACTCTACTAGACCTGATGAAGGTCTATGAAAGTTATCTCTCATTCTTCTGATGAGGGTACGTCACTTCTCACTCTTACTGGACCTGAAAATGGTCAATGAGGTTTTATGGTCGAATTGACCTTGCGGAGGTCTTACTGAGTCTTCACTCTACCAGATTTGGTGAAAGTTTATAGGAGACCGCACTTCATTAGATCTGATGAAGGTCAGGATCATCCCCATATCTTAGTGTCGAATGAGATCCTAGTCAGGTGCGAAGCTTCAAATTGTAGTGCCAACCGGGACTTCCTTGATGAGTCCCAAACTACAGGCCTTGCTTTGTGTGGATCATTTTTCTAATGTTATGTATTGTTGTTTGGTGGATCATTTTTTTTTTAAATCTTGTAGCCTCGCTCATGTTTCAATGTCGTCACCAGTAGCCTCACCAAAGAGGCGTCAAAAACCCACAAGTCAAGCAAAATAACTTGTTAAAACGAAGAAGTTCCAGGGCTTGAAGTTGAAGCTACAAGAGCCCAATAAAACCTCAAACACAGAATATGAAGCTCTCAAAAACAAGATCATAGCAACCAAAAATCAGGCTGGGTCAACCGAATACCAGCAACCACAATCGACACTTCCAGAATTCAGGATAATGAAGCAAATTGCAAGCTAAATTCCATCAGCTCAATCACAACATTCAAAACTACTAGAAGGAGCCTCCACATGGAGCTGATTCAGAGCCATTTCCAACTAATGTACCAGGCGTCCCAAGTACATGCCGGTCCAGGAGGCAGCCAAGGAAAAATGCAAGAAGATGGGCTGAAATATTAAGCATGACCAAACCAAGAAAGTACACCCACGATTAAACCAGAACCCCAAGCAATTGCATTCTAAGAGACTCGAGATTCCCTTTTTGGATCAACACATCTCCTATGTATTTTTGTGGCAATTGGAATGTAATGGTTGTGTGAAATTTGGCCTACGACCCTCTCCTGTTGAACCAAATAATGTCTGCAAACTGTTCAAGGGAATGTCTCAAAGGTACTTTAATTTAGACTATTCGTCGGTGTTGATGCTTGAGTGGATGGTATGCCATCAGAAGTCAGGTGTGAAGCTCTGGCTTTACCAACGAGCTGACTGTTGATGGTTGTTGGTCTTCTGCTAGCCCATCGATTGATTGAAAGTGCAAGCCTGCGAAGCCCTTGATGTTTCCGTGTTCGACCCCAAACAAAGAGAGTCTGTAATTTTGTCGGTCCAGGCGTCGTCGATAGTATGTCTCAAATATACCCGTGTGTTATTGTCTTTTGGCCCATCCTTGTCATCTGAAGTAATTGGGGGTGCCTTCCGTTGGAATAACCTGAGCATCTTTAGCCCTTCCTATAATGTCTGAGGTCATAAAGCTTGTATGCTCTAGCTATGCTTCTCTCTGAAACCACCTGAAGCCAACTTCATTGGGCCTAAGTGTTTATGAGTTTGAAGATAGCTCGTGTGCTCAAAATTTACACCTTTTATGTCCTTCATGCTTGGTCGTCTCAGAGAAGTTGTGTCGGGTGGAACAGTCTTCATTTATACAACGACCATAAAATTAGGCAGCAATCTTCCTGCCCAATAAATTCCTAAACCAAACTCCCAAAGTTTCTTCTGAACAAAATAAGAGAGCAATACAGAAAAGAACTATGAAGCAACCAGGTCACTAATTAAGGTTTCCAGTTGTCATCTCTATGTGATCAATTGAAATCAACAATGGGGCTTTTTGTGGGTGGGTATTTATTAGGTATGTTGAAGTCATTCCTCTTATAACTGCTTACACAGAACCCCTTCTCTAATTTTAATCTCCAAACATACATTACAACTTTTTACCCCTAACTCCACCAAGTAGCCAAGCAACAGGACGTTCGTGAGACTTAGTAATGACCATAACACCACTTGAGCCACGACCAAGTCGATTGGCGAGATGGAGCTTTGGAAGGTCGAGTTCGGTCCTTTCGTTGAGTCGACAAGTCTCGGACTCGCCCGTGTCAACAGAATGATGACGAGGAACAGAAGCCAAAACACTCTCACAGTAAACCTCTTGAAGCTTGTTAACAGCCATTAACTACTCACCTTCATGCAGCACATCACTTCTTGACAACTTATAAAGGTTTGATTTTGAAGAGGCCACAATGGAGGCGACAATGGTGTGAGGCAATTTTCTAGGGATTGAGGGGCTTTTTGGGAAGTAAATTCCGCTGGGTTCGGCATACTGGCGAGGGATAAAGGGTTTTGCTACAGAAATTAGGATGACTTTTTCTGGTGTTGATAAAGCTTCTTTGGACCTTAATTTGTCGAGTGGGGCTCATCCTTCAGCAAGTTACTTCAAGCTACACTTGTGTGGGCCTGTTTGATGAATTGTCTAATTGGGATTAGGACGCTCATGGACTTCTTAAGAATTGGAGGGATGTTTTTGTTTTGTGTCGAGTGAACCAGTTGAGCATAGCAGAGAGTGATGGGACCTGCGTATGGCGTTCTTCTTTAGCATATAGTGCATCGTGGCTTTATTGGCACTGGTTGTGAGCTCCATGTCGAATCTATTTTCCAACATTCATGAGGCCCATAGGAACAAGGGTGTTCATGAAAGGCTGTCTTCGAATGGTCTACGCCTGGTCACAGGTAGCGCGTGGTGGAGCCTTTTCTTCGAGTGGTGTATTCTCTTTAAAATGAGTCTCACAATGTCAAGTGAGACTCTCACCTCTTAACGAATCTTTACAAGCGTTAATTGGAGCTTCCTCATTGAGTAGATTCTACACCCTTGCAATGTCGAATGAGATGGAATCCTCATGGTGTGCCTTCATTTGAAGCATATTCCTTGAGCCAAGATCAAATCCTCGTAATATTGGGTGGGATACCAATTTGTTGTATCCTCAACTAAAGCATCCTTCTTAAGCCGGGACTACATCTTCGTAGTGTCAAATGGTGTTTCTGCCTCTAGTTAATTATTCTTCCTTATCGTGTGGGGTGGAACTTTTAGCTATGACTTCTTCATTCTCGTTAGGAATGAAACCTCAACTATCTTGCTAGGACTTCTTCCATCTCATGTCAAATGAGATCTCAAACTAGTGACAAGCCTCATATTGGGAGTATCGAATAGAATCTCAAGCAAATAGCTATATACATAATAATGACAATTGGGACATCCTCTAATACACTAATATCGAGTAAGACATCCCTAACAAGTCCTATGCCTCATTGTAAATGTCGACTGTGATTTCTTTATCAATTATCAGGTTGTAAATTGTAGTGTCGACTGGGATACCATAACAAGTCTCATACTATAAATGGTGGTACCAACTATAACATCTATTACAAGTCTCATGCCTTGCTGATGTCGACTAGGACATTCTTAAAAAGTGCTAGCTATACCTGGTAATGTTGACTGGGACATCCATGCCAAGACTTCATTCGGGTATTGCCTACCGGGACACCGTCTTCATGCCAAGTACTTGTTCCTGGTAGAAGTCCATGAGAGACAACCCAATCACGTAATATTGAGCTGTAGGCAATCCATGCATTCTAAGGAAGATGGCCATCATTTCACGTGTAGTGAGAGGTTAATAACAATCAACCATGGATCGTTATGTGAGAAAGGGTCGTAGATAGAGATGTCTTTGCTTGCTAAGAATCGCTAGGGCCCCACGGTGGGCGCCAAACTGTAGACGCTGGTTTTCACCCGAGATCCACAATCAAGATTTCGTTGAGATGAGGGCACTGGCGATTCTGCAAAACAAATGTAGAGTGAGTGTGAGTAGACTACCCACCGGTGTGTGGTGGGTGCTGGGGGCACTCCGACGCTCAAGTCAGTAGTGGAAGTAAGGAATTAGAAGGTGGGAAGTCAAAGGTTGGATACTACCTTGAACTTTGTAGGGTGCGTGAGGGCGATCAGTCGAAGGTGTGGTAAGCTTGAGGATGTCCAAAGCTGTGGGGAGGAGAGCTAGACGTTGACCCCCCTTCTTCTGGACCCTCTTCTCTTATATAGACGCCTCTGTGTTCATTTACTGCTCTTTGATTGCTTGTCCGTTGGACGTCGATAACAGTCGACTTCATGAGGGGGTTTTATTATGTTTTGCCCGTGTAGGCTGGCAACTGTTGGCAAAATGATGAAACTACCCCTGGACCAAATTTGGCCCGTACAACTACCATCCATTCGGATTCGGCTACAGAATTTATGTCTGGATTTCCATCTGATATTCCGCAAGGGATAATAACACGCATAACCATCAATGCAATGCAAACGGTCATAAAAAAGTGAAATAATAAAATAACGAAAAAAGTAAATAGATAAAAAGTTAAATAGCAAAAATAAATACGGAATAATAAAATAACGATGATAATGAATGAATAAATTATAAGATAAATAACACCAAAAATAAATAATAAAATGCCGAAGAAGAAAAAATAATGTGACCAGAAATTTGGTCGTCTTTAATGTAGGACTTCGCATACCTGGCTGGTCGTATTTCATGTCCAGCCAGGCATGTCGTGTCTGGAACTATAAAAATAAATAAGGTGCCCTCAGGTCTTACTATTTAAGTTGCTTCTTGGAAGTGCGTTAGGCCATCGCCGGAAGGATTGAAGATGGTTCGCTGTTTGCTGTTTCTAGTTCGCTGTTTCACTCGTTGTTCTGCTATTTTCTGGTTGCTGTTTGCTGTTTCTATTTGCTATTTTGGTTGTTTGGGTTGTTTTTTCTTACTGTTTTGGCTGATTATTTTCACTATTTTTCTTGCTATTTTTGGCTCACTATTTTTACGATTTTGGTCACTATTTTTGTTGGTTTAAGGGCTGCTATTTTCAGTGTTTAGGGGCTGTGTTTTCACGGTTTATGGGCTGCTGTTTTGGGGTTATTTTCGGTGATATGGGGCTGCTATTTTGGGGTTTTTTTTGGTGATATGGGGCTACTGTTTTGGGGTTGTTTTTGGCTATATGGGGCTGCTGTTTTGGGGTTAGTTTCGTTGATATGAGGTTTCTGTTTTGGGGTTGTGTTCGGTGATATGTTTTTGAGCTATTTGGTTGTTTTGCTCGGTTTGCTGGTTGAAGGGTTATTTTGTTGCTAGTTGTTTTTGTTGTTTCGGTTGGTTGTGTTTTTATTGGTTTGTGATTGTTGTTTCAGCTGGTTGTGTTTTTGTTGGTTTGTGTTTGTTGTTTCGGCTGGTTTGTTTTTGTTGGTTGTTTATCTTCACGTTTTTTGGGTTGGTTTGTTTGTATTGTTCTTGGTTGTTTATCTTCACGTTTTTGCTTGGTTTGTGGGCTGGGTGGCTGGTACTGCCGTGAAAGAAGAAGAATAAAGAGAAAGACTTAGGTTTTTTTTTGTTTGATTTTCTTTGCCGTGTCTAGTCCCCTCCAAAGATGAAACTTGGTCCATTTTTATAATGATTTGGATGGATCACCCAAAAAAGGGAAACAAATCATGGAAAATTATTTTGGAATATAATCTTACAAATTTGGTGATGGAGATCTCAAATCTTTTTAATTGGAAAGTCTTGATGAGGGGATTTGAGCATGTGTTTTGCATGGGATTTCAAATCTTTGCTAAATTGGAAAGTGATTTGAGGGGATTTTAGCATGTGTTTTGCATGGGATTTTAGCTATTTTGGGAAGGTTTGGGCATGTAGTTGGTGTCTTGGGCGTGTGGATGGTAGATTGTATGGGCCTTGGGCCGATTGTGTGGGTTGCAGGGTAGTGGGCCGAGGCTGAGGTTTGAAACAAAAACTGACTAAGCAAATCTGAGGCTGGCTAGTGAGTATGAATCCGATAAGGGGCTAATTTTGGAGGTTTTCCTTCATTCTGGCATTCATTTTTCACAACTTTCGCAACTTTTCAGGTAGTGCCTCCATACGAGACTCATCATTGGGCTCATGCAAAAATACAGTATCTACAGTCACCCCCACTTTGATGGGGATTGTGCAGTGTGTGACAGTGACACCCCGATCGACATTGACTTGTCCAAGTTGTGGGTTGTTGGCCAAAGTCAAGACCACTTCTTGTCCATCGACATTGATTACGAAGCTTTCCATGGTCAATGGGTCGCGCTTAACTGGGATCACTAAGTTTTGTTGTGCCAAAGCCAACACTAGTTGATTCAGAGGAAAAAGGTTAGGTAATACATTGGATGTATGGCATATAAAGATATATGTTCAGACTTGGATGTCCCCTACCGAATCTAGGAATTGGATTGGATCCAATTGATCTTAGAGATCTACTAGTTAATTTCATGCAATTGTTTGCCAAAGTCAAGATTGTGTGATATTTAACGGGATCCTAGCCCACTAGGAAACACAGTTTCCCGAGTACTCGACAGAGGGTTAGAGGCTCGTCGAAAAATAGTGAGAGGCAGAATTGAATTTGCAAACTCGTTTAATTACTTTCCATACGCGCTCAAAACATATATCATTCGTCAAATAAATTAAATGTTAGTTGGACTAATATTTAAATATTGTTTTAATAAATAGTTGGACTATATTCAAACTATTCATTTATAGTTGATTTTATAATTGGATTATAGTAATCAATATAATGATTTTAATCTATTAAATTATAGTTGATTAAATAGTTGGACTATTGTAATCATTATAATAAATAGTACATAAATCGTTGATTAAATAGTTGGACTATTAGAATCAAGATTAAATTGAAAGATTGACATTTAAAACATAATCTTAGGGAAAATGTATTTAAATGGTTTAATTTTCAAAATTGGGAATAAATTTCAGGATGGTCCTGGAAAATAATAAGTTACTTTATTTGATAAAATAACATATTATGCCTAAGCCCAGAATTAAGCAAATAGTAGAGCATAATCTTTGGAAGATTTATGTAATGATGACTTTAGTGCTTAATCCATTAAGCTTGTCAGCAGTAGACTCTTTAATTTCTGAATCAGAACTAAGAATTAGATTCTTAAAGTATGATAATGAAATTGAAGGATCTTCATAAATCTATCTTAGATTTTAGAAGTACTAAATTGCAATACTTAACTCTTGGAGAGTTAATGACTATTCTCAAGGAGACAAAGTCAAAGTTTGCAATTAGGCAAGTAGCGCAAGGCGCACCTTATTCGATATTCTAGAAACCGAGGCTTGGCCAAAGGCTTCTGGATATGAAAAGGGCAAAAGAAAAATCATTATAATCTTCTATGAAGATAAATGACAATCCCAAAATGTCTGCCTAAATTGTGGCAAACAGGATCGCGAAAGCGTGACTGCCGTTTGAACAAAGCAGACATGAAGGAATTGAAGACGAGCAAGGCTCTGACTTCAAATATATTTGTCAAATTGTGTTCACTACTAGTATTAAAATTGGATTTTAAATACTTAGTGTGATATATATATATATATATATATATATATATATAGATATATATATATATATATATATATATATATATATATATATATATATATATATTGATGTTCAGAATCTGCTGTGAGCAGGATACTGACTTCAGATTGAGATTAATCTGCGAATTAGAACATGATGAAAATCACTGTTTTAACCGTAAATACCTAAATTTAGGAACTACCTTCAGGTATGTACCTAATTTGGAAACTGTTATAATGTAACTAGTTTTGACTAGATACATTATCTCTATATCAGTGTTTAACCCGCTGCGGGTGAACCTTTATATTCTAGAACACTAAAGTGTTTTATTACATAAAAATGATATTGAGATAAACACATTAGATGTGAATAACAGAATTTATATTTTGAATATAAATAAATCTCAAACATATAACATGACAAACAATCAGCTCAAACTGATTTGATCAGAAGAAATTAATTGTGGCATTGTTGTCTGGGACACGATAAAACAAGAATCGTATATCCACACTTTTGAAGAGTGGGTACTCGGACTAATTGATTCCAATCAAATAAAGTCTACGAATCTAGTTTATTGGGCAATGTGCCTATAACACCTTTACTTGGTAAAAGTGTAAGTGCCACCAATATGTTAGCCCTAGTTCATAGTGAAGTAAGTAGGGCCCATGTCTAGCTAGGCTAGATGTGAATATGGATATTTCGTGACCTATACGGTGTGGCATCGTGTTATGGTTATGTGTTTCTTTTGAAACACAAATCGAAAACTTTCACGTTTCGACACGAAATAGACAAACAGATCGGCTAAAGTATTAAACTGTCACGGTAAGACCGTAATGGAAAATACTTAAGCAATAAGTTTCTAATATACTTGAAAGAGTATAGTATTCTTTCAATGAGGACTCCTCCCGGAACACGTCAATATGACGGTGTGTCCGAACTGACTAACCGAATTTTGTTAGACATGATAAGGTTAATCATGAGTCGTTCTGAGCTACCATTTCCTTCAACGGATAAGCATTAACAGTGCAGAACTTATTAGAATAAGGTTCCATAAAAATCTATTTGACATATTTCATATTAGATATGAACGGGAAAGAAACCGGGTTTCTCATTCCTGATAATTTGGGTATGCTAGGCATGTGTTTGGATGATACCAAACTAGAACCCAAATTGGATAAGTGCCAATTGTTGGTAATCCTAGGGATACCAAAGTATTGTACTTATACAACTCACTTGAGAACAATGTAATTATTGCTCACCATGCGATTTTCCTAAGAGGAATACCGATATGCAGTGGTAAGTGGGAGGATAGTAAAACTCAATGAAAATCGGAGTAGTACTATTCCTGGCACCGATCCTTAATGGAACATAAAATAGTTCATCAAGGATGAAACTATACCAATAATCTTCGAATACACAAGAACCGCGTGAGTTGGAGAGAGTCAGAAAACAACCTGGGGTATGGGTTTCTGATCTCACCTCATAAAGATGTCTATCTTGTTGAGGTATACCAACTGACTACGTATGAGGAAGTGATACAAGGTATCGACTCCCTAATTATGGCAAAGTGCCATAAGTCCGAAATGGATTCCATGTATATCAACAAGTTTGGATACTAGTTGATGTACCGCAAGGCATTGTGCCTATTGGTACTATATAAGTCTTCGAGGAAGACATACATGGATGGCAACATACCAACGTATAAAGCTAAGCTTTTAATGGAAAGGAATCGTTATCAACATTGTGATGATTACGATTCAACCTTTTACCTGTTGTCACGGTAAATCCATTTAGATAATGCTTGCAGATGCTGCATGTTTCATTTATGAAATATGTCAGCTTAACGGGAAAATCGCTTTCCTGAAAAGGAAACCTTTTGGAGGATGTTTACAACATCCTAACGGTTTTGTCGTACAATAACTAGCAAACAAGGTTTGCGGGTTATTCGATCCATGTTTGGATTGAAGCAAGCATAGGTTCTTGGAATTGTCGTTTTGATGTGATCATAATGGTTTATGATTTAATTCAAAACGAAATGATTCTTGTGTATATAAGAGGGTTAGTGGGAGCGCACTGACAGTGGCTGTCCTATAAAATAATGATAATATGTCATTTCTTGGAAATGATATTCCCATAAAACAATCGGTGAAAGCTTGGCTTTCGAGAAAACTCTTCGTGAAACTGTACATTGAAAAATGTATGCGACCTGGTGTCTCATACGCTTTGAGCATGTGGATTCACAAACAGACCGATCCAAGTGATAGTCACTGGATTGATGTTAAGAACATCCGTTAGTATCTTAGAGAACTAAGGATGCTGTCTTAGTCTATGGAGAATGAGAACTTGAAGTGACTGGGATCACTGTAGCAAGTTTCCTAACCGATAAGACGACTATAAGTCGCAAACGGTACTATACAGTTTGAATAACGGTACAGTGAGCTGGAAATATTCTAAGCAAGATACTGTTACCGTATAAACAATAAATACGGGTTATTGCTGCAGCTGAAGCAGCAATAGAAGCCTTCTGGGTCAATAACAAATCTAATTAGATTAGATATAGTTCTGTTAGCAGCTGAGCTAGGCGTCAGCACAGGCTAAAGAATTAATGGTCTCATCAACGATCCAGATATATACTTCGATATTCATCTGATTCGTTCGGATCATACATCGTGGCGATGTGATGATCGAATAAATCACATCAGATGATAGTCATGCAAATCCGTTGACGAAAGTGTAGGCACTGCATTTTTGCATGTAAGTCCCGATGATGAGCCTTGTGCGGAGGCACTACCTTTTAAGTCGTGGAAGTCATGGAAAACGGTCGTCGGAAAGGAATAGTCAAGAATTGATATCTTGTTGAATTTAATTTGCTTGTTTAGCTTCAGGTTTGCTCGTTGGACCTCCGTTTCAAAATCATCCTCCGCCCAAAACCCTATCCTCGCTCTTTCTCATGCCTATCCTCCCTCCCTAGCTTTTCATGCATGTGCCCCTTCAACTTCCAGCCATGCACAAACCCTAAGCCTCACGTGAACCATCTCCCATGCAAAGACATGCAACAAAATTCCACTCATCTACCCTACCCTTCATTTTCCAAACCATTTAATTAAGCAAACCCCACACCATTTAACCAATATGTCCCACACGCCACTACCCACACCTTCCTTTTCATCACAAATTCAACAAAACCTTTCTCACTCCTCACAAACACCAAGCCCCCATGTGAACCCATTTCAACAAAGCCTTATCATTCCCCCACTTTCCAAAACACTACAAGCCAAAACCCATTAAATAATCCAAAACCTTCACCCCACATGCATCTCATCTATTAAACAAAACCTAGCCACATATTCTCTCTCTTCAAGCCACCTCACGCCCAACACCAAGAAACACCCACCAATTTAATAATCCTTCACATGCCATACTTTCCTTTTCAACAAGTCAAAAACCAAAACAACACCCTTACCCCACGTGAGCTTCACTTTTCAAAAGCACATTAAATATTAGCTTACCCATTAAATAAACCTAAACCATCCAACCCTCACCAAACACCTAAAACATTAAATAAGCATTCCCTCACCCACCATTATAAAATGGAAACCGTGAACCCTTCTTCGGGGAGCTAGCACATACTTAGCATCTTCATAAAAAAAACACATCAAAAAGACACCCATTGTTCACGCCACAAGTTAGCTCACTGCCTCCAAACCTTCACGTCCAAGCCTTTCACTGCCTCCAAGTCTTCACACTAAATTGACCCATTTGCTCCCCTGGCTGAATACACGTAATGGAAACCTTGTCCTCATCTCCTCACATTGCCGCATACCCTCCAAGCCACAAGCAACTCTCTCGCATCAACACCTGGCCCTCACCCTCACATCGTTGTCTCCATTCGGCCATTACCACAAATTTCCCTAACACCATCAATTCCCTCAAAACAAATCATTTAGCCTCACACCGCCTCAACCATCAACACACCTAAGCCCATCAGCCACAAAGCCCTTCACCTATGTAGCTTAACAACAGCATGCACGTCTGCCCTCACTCTCATCACGCCAGCACCTAGCCCTACGCACATCTGCCCCTTCTCACACTCAACATATTCAAACCAACGTAAGGACACAAGCCCACGTTCACGTCCCCACTGCTTCAATACACCACCTGCCAGCCACGTTAACTTGCTTCCCCCCTGACCTGCCCTCGTCATAGCCCACTGCCAAACCTGACCTGCCCTCTTCACAGTCCACTGCCAAGCCTGACCTGCCCTCGTCACATCCCACTGCCAGCCACACAAACTGTCATAAAAGATCCCCCACTGCACACCCAAAATAGCCACTGTACTGCCCTCCAAATCACGCCTGAAACAGCCTCATTTACTGCCCAGGATTGCCGTAAAAATGACCCTTAAAATAGCCTAGAAAACACCCTAAAACACCGCGAAACGGAGTGAAAACAGTGACCCAAACAGTGAATCGGTGAAGGAAAATGTTGAACCAGTGAACCGGAGGAGTTGTGGAGCATCAACCCTTCTGACGGCCGTGTAACGCACTTCCGACAGACGACACAAAAGGTTAGACCTGAGGGCATATGTTATATATTTTCCTCGCATGAATTAGTGATTTAGAAAGCATGTGATTTACTTTATTTCGCATGAACATTGTAAATTAGTATATGATGTGATTCCGGGTGAATGAAATATGTGTTATTTCTTGTGGTATATTGGATGGAAACCTGGACATAAATTCTGTAGCCGAATCCGAATGGACGGTATTATGGTTTGCACTCGGGATACAATGCCCCGTACCACTTGAAAGATTCACATATTCCATTTCATCCAAACTTGTATTCAAGCATGATTAGGCCGTTAGAAGGCTATTTTATTTTTTTTAGCATGACTTAGTTATTTTCTTTCGCAATAGGAGTTTAATTTACATTATGTTTAAGTCGTATTTATTCAACATGCTTATTGTGTGATATCATGTGTTTGCCATTATGAAAACTAACTTTTAAAGCATGTAAACTTAGATTTAAGCTGTGTACGAATTTAGGTGTAGGTTACCTTTTTGCAAATGTATGTTGAGTAGACTTGGTTAAAATTGCACAAATCCATTCATTACAAATGACATAAGTAAGGGACCATTCTGAACCCAACGGTTTGAGCTCTTCCCTTGCGAGGGGTGAGTGCGGCCTTAAATCATTTTCCTGGGTCACACCAGATGGCGACTCCATTATTCTTCGGTTTAGTCCCCCGTGGGCTACTCCGTACTCCCAACTAGGCCACGAGCCTAGAATAGAGAATAATGGAGTCGCCACCCGGTGTAAACCGGGAAAATGATTTAAGGCCGCACTCACCCCTCACAAGGGAAGACCTCAAACCGTTGGGTTCAGAATGGTCCCTTACTTATGTCATTTGTAATGAATGGATTTGAGCAATTTTAACCAAGTCTACTCAACATACATATTGGCAAAAGTAGTCTGAATTCCTATAAAGCCTAAATCTAAGTTTGCATGCTTCAAATGTAAACTTTCATAACGGCAAACACATGATATCACATAATAAGAATGTTGAATAAATGCGACTTAAACATAATGTAAATTAAGCTCCTATTGTGAAAGAAAATAACTAAGTCATGCTAAAAATAAAATAACCTTCTAACAGCCTAATCATACTCGAATACAAGTTTTGATGAAATGAAACATGTGAATCTCTCAAGTGGTACGGGGCATTGTATCCCGAGTGCAAACCATAATACCGTCCATTCAGATTCGGCTACGGAATTTATGTCCGGGTTTCCATCCAATATACCACAAGAAGGAACACATATTCCATTCACCCGGAATCACATCGTATACTAATTTATAATATTCATGCGAAATGAAGTAAATTACATACTTTCTAAATCAATAATTCATGCGAGAAAACTGAATTAAATGCCTTCTAAATCATTAATTCATGCGAGGAAAAATAAATAGCATACTTTCTGAGTCATTAATTCATACGAAGAAAATAAATTACATGCCTTCTAAATTACTAATTCATGCGAGATAGAATAAATAACATGTGCCCTCAGGTCTAACATTTTGTGTCGTCTCTTGGAAGCGCGTTATACGGCCTTCGGAAGGGCTAACAGTCCGTGATTCCTCCGGTTCTCTGGTTCGACATTTTCCTTCATTGTTTCGCTGTTTCGGGGTGCCGTTTGCTCACTATTTCTGCGGTATTTGGGCAGATTTTGTGGATAGTTTTGCAGGTTTTTAGGGCTGCAGTTTCTGGTGCAATTGAAATGGCTATTGGCGTGAAGGGCAGCGAATTGAAGGGCTGTGAGTGGGGTGATGGACTGTGTGATGCACTAAAGGGGTTATGCGTGTGGGGTTGTGGCTGTTTAATGGGTGTAATATGCTGCAAAGTGTATCCTTATGGCATGAGTTTGAGAGGAGAAATGTCTATTTTTGTGTTATGAATATGCTATGTATGTGCTAGGGGAAGGATGGTAGGATTTGAGTTGTTTTTATAGGCAAATGGATGGGCATTAATTGGGTAGGCTATGGTTGATGATGGCATTAATCCATTCATTACAAATGACATAAGTAAGGGACCATTCCAAACCCAACGGTTTGGGATCATCCCTTTCGAGGGGTGAGTGCGGCCTTAAATCATTTTCCCCATTTACACCGGGTGGCGACTCCATTATTCTCCAGTTTAGTCCCCCGCGGGCTATTCCGTACTCCCAACCGGGCCGCGAGCCCGGAACAGCGTCGCCAATTTCTGTGTTCTACAGTCGGGAGCTCAACAGTAGAAGCCTGAGTAGTTGGCAAGATGACTAGTTAAAGAGATGATCGATCAGTGAATGACCACTTGCCTGGATGTCCACCCTGGTTTACTTATGCTACGATATATGATATGGTTGGAAACAAAGAAAAAGTCTCTGAAAAGAAAAGAAAAAAAAATAGACCACCTATAACCGATAAGCGTGAAGCTACCCATGGGCGGGTATTAGGACCACCATGAGGAGAAATGCTACCTTAAATGGTAGGTGTGTCAAAGAAAGAAAAGAATGAAAAGAGAAAAAGAATGAAAAGAAAAAGAAAATGAAAGAAAAGAATGAAAAGAGACAAGAAAAAAGAAGATGATCGTATCATGTTAAGTATGTCGAAGTAATCACAGAATGTGATTAAGACATTCAGGTTGGTTAGACCCTCTAATCTGATTCTCCGAGACGAAATCATCGAGTTGGCTTACTTAAGGAACAAGCTGTGAAAGAGCCTTGGCACACACACACTAGGAGTCTAGTTCAGATCACATATTCAGACGATCGGAATTGAGTGCATCAAGTACTTTGAAGGTTCCCAGATTTCGATGCGAAGCATTCGTTGGAGACAAACATATGCCTAACTATCAGGATTGTCTCATGAGAAGCAGTATAGTATGTTGAAATAAACCATCACATCACTAATATCATTTTTGGGGATGAATCCCAAGGTCGAGGCCCATATCAGTATTAGTTTCAGAAAGAATCCCAGGGGGCGAAGCCCACACCAGTATCAGTTTTGGGGATGAGTCCCGGGGGCGAGGCCCACATCAACATCAATATCAGTTTTGGAATGAATCTGAGAATGAATCTCATTTTTTGGAATGAATCCGAGAAAGAATCTCAGTTTTGGAATGAATCCGGGAATGAATCTCAGTTTTGGAATGAATCCGAGAATGAATCTCAGTTTTGGAATGAATCCGAGAATGAATCTCAGTTTGGAATGAATCCGAGAAAGAATCTCAGTTTTGGAATGAATCCGGGAATGAATCCCAGGGTCGAGACCCACATTGTCAGAATTTTGAATGAATCCAGTAATGAATCATAAGGCCGAGGCCCACATCGTCAGAGTTTTGGAATGAATCCGGGAATGAATCCCAGGGTCGAGGCCCACATCAGCAGAGTTTTGGAATGAATCCGGGAATGAATCCCAGGGTTGATGCCCACATCACCAGTAGTTTCAGGAACGAATCCTAGAGGGCGAAGCCCGTATTGTCAGCAGTTTTTGGGAATGAATCCCAGGGGGCGAAGCCCGCATCATCATCAGCAGTTTGGGGATGCATCCCAGGGTCGAGACCCACATCATCATCAGAAGTTTGGGGATACGTCCCAGGGTCAAGGCCCTCATCATCAGTTGCAGTTATTGGGACGCGTCCCAGGGCCGAGGCCTACTACATCATCAAATTCAGTTCAGAGCAACATGCAAACCAGGTGACAGCTGGCGAGCCAGGTAAGTGAAAATGCATTGCACGTACTTTGATAGGATTGTCACTGTCACACACTGCACAGGTCCCATCAAAGTGGGGGTGACTGTAGGCACTGTATTTTTTCATGTAAGTCTCGATGATGAGCCTCATACGGAGGCACTACCTTTTAAGTCGCGGAAGTCGCAGGAAACGGACGTTGGAAGGGAAGAGTCAAGAATTGATATCTCGTCGATTTTAGTTCACTCGCTTAACCTCGGATTTGCTCGTCGAGCCTCTATTTCAAAATTTATCCCTGGCCCGAACCTTAAACCTACCCACATGCCCTACGTCACTACACAAATTCAACAAAACCATTAAATAAACATTCCCTCACGTGAAACACACACACAAATTCAAACACAAAACAACAACTTAATTAAACAACCCACATGCACAAAACCACCTCACAAAAAATATTCAACAAAGTAACAAACCAAAACACTAAAAACCAAACAAAACACATCACATCCAATAAATAAACCTAGCAGCCCACGTCCCACTTTCAGTAAACAAAGCCAAAAACACAAAACACCAATTCAACAAACAAAAATTCAACCCACACATCACTTTTAACAAGAGCACATGCCAACAAGACAAAACCTAACCACCCCACGTCCAAATTCAACAAGAGCACATGCCTCACCCCTCTCTTTTTAAAAGCCAAAACCCCACACCATTAAATAAATTCACTCCCTCCAACCCCCCTACCAAATAATAAACTAATTAAATAATTCCCTCACCCACCATTATAAAATGAAAACCATGAACCCTTCTTCTTTTAGCTGGCAGATTCACACAAAATAAAAAAAATACAAAAATAACAAGACCAGAAACCCTCCCTTCACGCCTGCGCAGCCAATCCACATTCACACCATCACTCTCAAGCCTCACATTGCACTTAGATCTCCACATCACCTAGCACTCAACGCCTGACAACTCACTCAGTCCACAAGCCCTTACACACACGCACGTAACCCTAGCCTTCACTTACGCACCCATTGATCACGTTGAAGCCATCTCTCTCACACAGCAAGCGAAACCCTAAACAACCTCACACTCAACCTCCACTAACATACAAAAGACTCAGCCATTAACACCCACTCATGCAGCCACGATGAGCAGCAACCTAAGACACTCACTCCTCTCTCACCTCTCCTCTCGACAGAACCTAAAGCACCAATAACCTTAAACCAAAGTCTCATTCACGAACAACTTCATCACCCATTCATGCAACCTCAAGCAAACAACACTCATAAACCCTCGCCATCACCAAACTAACCTTCCACCAACTGAACGAGCACTGCACTCACAAAGACTACTCACGTCTCTCACCAAATAACGCAAACACAGACAACTCCACGCCCAAACTTCATGCCATCTCCACCCAAGATCCACGCACCTGCACGATTCAATCACTTCATAAAATAGTCTTTACACTCCATAAGCTCTCCAGAAATATTAGCCTTCATGCATAACCAAACAAAAAACGCACAGGTTCTGCTAACTCCCTCTCAAAAAACACGTGAACCAAATGAGCAGCCCTTCACGCAAACCCTCGCCCTAACTGCCCTTCAACAGCCCTTCACGTAAGTCCCTAGCCTTACCTCACTCACCAACTTTACACACAGCCCATGCAGCCCCACTCGGCACCATGCAGCCCTCTCACGTAAGCCACTTGAAACACGTCATATACTCCCCTTATCAGCCGAGAAAACAGGCCACAAAACCCTCACTGCCAGAGCAAACAGAAGCCACAAACCCTAGCTCCACGCTGCAGCCCCACACGTACCAACTGCCATGAAACCATCCCTGACACTTCCCCCAAACAGCCACGCTAACTGCCTTCATACAGCCCCATAGTCGACCATCAAACCCGTTCACCACTCACGCCATTGTACTCCAACAACCCTTAGTTATTCACGCAAATAAGCCCCTTCAAACTGCCCATATTTCACGCCACAAACAACCCCAAAAACAAACCCTAAAACAGTCCCCTAGAGCACCAAGAAATACTCCGAAAACAGCCACGAAACAGACTCGGAAAATAGAGAAAACAGCGAGCGGAAACCGCGAGTGAAAATGGACAAAACAGTAAAAAACAGCGGACCAGTAAAAATAGCGGAAACAGTGGACCATCAAAAATAGTGGAAATGATAACCCTTCCGGCACCGTGAAACGCACTCCCGGAAAGCGACTAAAAAGGTAAGACCTGAGGGCACCCCTTTGTTATATTTTATTTTGTTGTCCCGGACACGACATGCTCGGTTGACGTGGAATACGTCCAACCGGGTATGCGAGGTCCTACATTGAGAACGGCCAAATTCCTTGGCCACATGTTTATTCCGCATGTGTTAATTTATAATATTCATGAGATTGCATGATGTGAATTCCGGATGAATGAAATATGTGTTTTCTCTTGCGGTATATCGGATGGAAACCCGGACGTAAATTCCATAGCCGATTCTGAATGGACGATATTGCGGTTTGTACTCGGGATACAATGCCACGTACCACTTGAGAGACACACGTATTTCGTTTCAACCAACCTTGTATTCGAGCATGATTAGGTTGTTAGTAAGTTATTTATTTCTTAAGCATGAATTAGTTTAGTATGTTATTTATTTTAAAGCATGACTAGGTCGTTGGTACGTTATTTCCTTATGTATGTTATAGTTATTTTCTTTCGCAATAGAAGTTTAATCTACGTTTATGCCTAGGTTGTTATTTAGTTTTCGTGTTTGATAATTCAGCATGCTCATTGTGTGATATTGTATATTTGTCGTTATTCCTACTTACTTTTAAAGCATGCAAATTTAGATATAGGATTTACCTTTATGAATGTGAACTAGATCTAGGTTAATCTCGGACATGTATGTTGTGTAGACTTAGTTAAATTATTGCACAAATCCGTTCATTACAAGTGGCATAAGTAAGGGACCATTCTGAACCCAACGGTTTGAGGTCTTCCCTTGCGAGGGGTGAGTGCGGCCTTAAATCATTTTCCTGGTTCACAGAGGGTGGCGACACCATTTTTATTCTTTAGTTTAGTCCCCCGCGGGCTACTTCGTACTCCCGACCGGGCCTCGAGCTTGGAACAGCGTCCGTAGCTCATTGTGATAGACTAATTTGGAGGACTTGTTGTTTATTTCTGTCACCAAGGTGATAAGAGCCTAAGAGGCTTGGGTATTTAAGAGAGTTCGCTCCACCCTCCCTCTGGGGAATCTACAATAAGAAATCCATTTGACAATTAGTCACATACCGTAACTCGTTGGCACGTACCGTAAGGTTTAAAAAAGGTGCGCTCACTTGGTCGTTTGAACCCTTGAGTGGGGAGTCCTAGTTGTGGGCAATCCTTCGTCAGCGAGAGCTTTTGTTTACACTCTTGAAACCTACATGTGAACCTTAGTTGTATGACCCTTAGAAATTATTTATTTATGCTTGTGTTTAGGACCATCGTCATTTGGATTCAGTTAGATCTTTTTGTCAAGAGATGTGAACTTGTTGGGCCATTTAAACTGGGACAAGTTCATGTCCTTTGACAATTGGGCCAAAAGCTTCTAAAATGTCGATGGGCCATTTTATGTTTAGGCCACTTATCATTTGAAGTTGTTTAGTTATATTATCGCAAAGTGTAAACCTGTTGGGCCTTTTCAACTGTGACAAGTTTGCACCGCGCAATAGTGTGATTGAATAATTTAAAATGATAACGGGCCAATTAGTGTAAATTCTTTTATGAGCTTATTTATTCCATGCATCGCACACATGTAATGCATACACGTATCATGTTAACCTTTTGTGTCTTAAAAGCCATCATAGACTCCCGTTGGGTTAGGGAAGAAGGAAGATTTGTCATTGGACCATCAACCAGCATGAGCAAGTCAGCCAACGAGGAATTCCGCCTAGAGAGATTGGAGATCAAAGAAGCCAAAATTGTTGAGCAATTGTAAGTTCTGGCCAATGTTGTGGCCAGTTTAACCGTACCACGTATAGCCAGTGACAGAAAGTTGTGCAACTAGAGTGGAA
This sequence comes from Zanthoxylum bungeanum, assembly GCA_019454045.1. Classification (NCBI taxonomy): domain Eukaryota; kingdom Viridiplantae; phylum Streptophyta; class Magnoliopsida; order Sapindales; family Rutaceae; genus Zanthoxylum; species Zanthoxylum bungeanum. The sequence goes on along the minus strand of SKCR01052219.1, from coordinate 8,170 downwards.
AGATCATCGGGGAACCTTCAAATACCAAGCCCACTTCCCCTGAGGTTGCCCCTGTTAGAGACAGACGATTCTCCAAGCTTGGTAGACCTTTGTCAGAAGTGTTTAAAGAGCTGGAAAAGCAAGGACTCATAATTCCCTTAGAGCCTAAACCACTACCAAACCCATACCGCCACACCTCGATGTGAGACTTTATTGTGACCTCCACCAGCGATATGGCCATGAAACTAACAAATGTTCCTGCCTCCGACATGAAATCCAAGACCTCATTGATGCCCACAAAATACCCGATCCTGAAAAAGAACAACCCAATGCACATAGGAAATCTCCACCCACCCGCATGATCAACTCTGGCCTACCTGACAGCTGTGTCCTTCAAACCCATAACCACCAAACTTCTCACATGGGGATACGGGGCAACAGTGGTAAAAATGAAATAAAGCATAGGGAGGATCTTTGGGAAAACCTCTTGGACAGTGACGAAGGTGAATTAACAGAAGAACTACTGAAATTGGAGAAGCTGCTGGTCGAAGGAAGCAAGAAGATAGAGGAAGGTGAAGTTGCAAATTATGAGGATGTTTATTTCCCTGATCTTATTCAATTGTGATCCAGCATTGATTTTGTCAACTTCTTCGAACCTTTTCTTTTGATAATAAAGACAATCATTTCGCTTACTTTTCTGAGTCTCATTCGTTCAACCTGCACAATATGAGTATATTTGACAAAAGCATTCAACCCTGGTACTATGATACTCGACGATGTTTAGAACACGGGGAATCCTCAGAAGAAGTAAGTAGAAAAGACAGGGTAGCCATTCAGAAATTAGGAAACGGGGCAGTGTGACTGCCAGATTTAGAGGAGAATGAGTTCACCGAGTCGATCGAAGCAAATTGAAGTTGTATTTTGCCTGAATGAAAGAAGACTGAGCAGTCACCAAGAAAATTAGCAGAAGACTTAACCCGACGGGATAGGAAGTTCATTCATGCATACACGTAACTTTCATCCCTTGTTTTGTGTTTGCAGATTTCAGACAAAAGAGAACCAGCAGGGGGCGACCAGAGACATGCGATGCCAAAGGGCACAACGAGGATCTAACCCATCATGAACAGGTTTCAACGAAGAAAAAGGGGAAACGACAAATGCAAGTAAATCAGAAGTAGCAGCAACAGTGTTATCAGTTTCAAGAATGAATCGGTATTAGTTTCGGGAAGAAATCCTAGGGTTGAGGCCCATCAGTGTCGGGAATGGATTCCAGGGGCGAAGCCCATGTTTTCAGCAGTTGAAATGAAGAATTTCATGGAGATAAGTCTTTGATAGTTAGACATATGTCCGGTGATGACATTGTTTGCTGTAGGGAGAAACCTTAGAAACAAGAAGTACGAGATGTGCTCTCATCCGGTATTTTGAATGGATTGATCTTGGCTAGACTCATGAGCACTGGATCACGGGATCTCAACAGTAGAAGCCTGAGTGGTTGGCATGATGACTAGTTAAAGAGATGGTGGATCAGTGAATGACCGTTTGCCTGGATGTCCATTCTGGTTTACTTATGCTATGATATATGATATGGTCAGAAACAAAGAAAAAAAAGTCTCTGCAATGAAAAGAAAAAAAAAAATACACCACCTATAACTGATAAGCGTGAAGCTACCCATGGGTGAGTATTAGGACCACCATGAGGAGAAATGCTACCTTAAAGGGTAGGTGTGTGTCAAAGAAAGAAAAAGAAAAGAAAGAAAAAGAAAAAGAAAAGTAAGGAAAAGAATGAAAAGAGACAAGAAAAAAAAAGACCATATCATGTTAAGTATGTCGAAGTAATCACAGAATGTGATTAAGACATTCAGGTTGGTTTGACCCACTAATCTGATTCTCCGAGACGAAATCATCGAGTTGACTTACTTAAGGAATAAGTTGTTAAAGAGCCTTAGCACACACACACTAGGAGTCTAGTTCAGATCACCTATTCAGACGACCAGAATTGAGTGCATCAAGTAATTTGAAAGTTCTCAGGTTTCGACGTGAAGCATTCATTGGAGACGAAAATATGCCTAACTATCATGATTGTCTCATGAGAAGCAGTATAGTATGTTGAAATAAACCATCACATCACTAATATCAGTTTTGGGAATGAATCCCAAGGTCGAGGCCCATATCAGTATTAGTTTCAAAAAGAATCCCAAGGGGCGAAGCCCACACCAGTATCAGTTTTGGGGATGAGTCTCGGGGGTGAGGCCCACATCAATATCAATATCAGTTTTGGAATGAATCCGAGAATGAATCTCAGTTTTTGGAATGAATCCGAGAATGAATCTCAGTTTTGGAATGAATCCGGGAATGAATCTCAGTTTTGGAATGAATCTGAGAAATAATCTCAACTTTGGAATGAATCCGGGAATGAATCTCAGCTTTGGAATGAATCCGAGAATGAATCTCAGTTTTTGGAATGAATCCGAGAAAGAATCTCAGTTTTGGAATGAATCCGAGAAAGAATCTTAGTTTTTGAATGAATCCGAGAAGACATCTCAGTTCTGGAATGAATCCGAGAATGAATCTCAGCTTTGGAATGAATCAGAGAAGGAATCTCAGCTTTGGAATGAATCCGAGAAGGAATCTTAGTTTTGGAATGAATTTGAGAAGGAATCTCAGTTTTTGGAATGAATCGAGAAAGAATCTCAGTTTTGGAATGAATCCGAGAAAAAATCTCAGTTTTGGAATGAATCCAAGAAGGAATCTCAGTTCTGGAATGAATCCGAGAAGGAATCTCATTTTTGGAATGAATCTCAGTTTTGAATGAATCCGAGAATGAATCTCAGTTTGGAATGAATCCGAGAAAGAATCTCAGTTTTGGAATGAATCCGGGAATGAATCCCAGTGTCGAGACCCGCATTGTCAGAATTTTGAATGAATCCAGAAATGAATCCTAAGGCCGAGGCCCACATCATTCGAGTTTGGAAGGAATCTATGAATGAATCCTAGGGCCGAGGCCCACGTTATCAACTTAGTTCGAGAATGGACCACATCTCATACAGCTTCAGTTTTTCCAGGTACGGCACTCCGGGGGTATGGAGATATTTCAGTGACACCTTGGGTATGAGGTTTAGCTCGCCAGGTACGACATTCAGACTATTGCGACACTCTAGGTACGGAGACATAACCGCAACGCCCTAGGTACGGGGTAGCACGCCAGGTACGCGCGTAATCAAATCGACACAACTCAATACATGGCAAGTCAAGTGGCAGCTCGCGAGCCAGGTAAGTAAAAATGTATTGCATAGACTTTAATAGGATTGTCATTGTCACACACTGCACAAGTCCCATCAAAGTGGGGGCGACTGTAGGCATTACATTTTTTCATATAAGTCCCAATGATGAGCCTCGTACATAGGCACTACCTCTTAAGTCGTGGAAGTCGCGAGGGAAACGGACGTCGGAGGGAAATGTCAAGAATTGACATTCTGTTGTACTTAATTCACTTGTTTAGCTGACCTGAACCAACCTCATGTTCCCCAGCACTTCAACACCCAAACCCCAGTCCCACGTCGCCTAGCCACAAGCCTCACTTCCCTTCACGCTAATCACCATCCACAACGCCACCTGCCAACCTCATCTCATACCCTTCAATGCAGTAAAATTTACCTCACGTCATCCCCCTCAAAGACCAACACGTCCCCCACTCAGCGCACTGACCTGCCTCTCCACGCAATCAACGCACCGACATGCCTCTCCACACAATCAACGCACCAGCCTACCCTTCAATACAATCAACGCCAAAAGCCCCTTCACGCCATAATAAATTAACGTCAAAAGCCCCTTCACGCCTAGCCACATAGTACACTCACACGCAGCTTACCCACTGCCGAGAATAACCCTGACAAGCACAGCCCACGTTACCGAAAATATGCCCCAAAAAACTACCCAAAAATGCACCCAAAAACTGCACAAAATAGTCTCGAAACAGCCCTCTAAAGCCCACGAACTGCCCCGTAAAACCCACGGACTGCACCCGTAAATTTCTACCTAAATACCGCAACCAGAAACACCACGAAACGAAGTGAAAACAGCGAGCAAAACAGCAAAACAGTGAAGGAAATTGCCGAACCAGCAAACCGGAGGAGTCACGGAGTTTTAGCCCTTCCGACGGCCGTATAACGCACTTTCAAGAGACGACAAAAAAGGTTAGACCTGAGGGCACATGATATTTATTTTTCCTAGCATGAATTAATGAATTAGAAGACATGTAATTTATTTTCCTCGCATGAATTAATGAATTAGAAGACATGTAATATATTTTCCTCGAATGAATTAGTGACTTAGAAAGCATGTAATTTATTTTACGTCGCATGATTTAGTAGTTTAGAAAATTATTTATCTTTGGAATATGACTTGGCCTAGTACGTTTTCCTTTAAGCATGACTTAGTTATTTACCTTTCGCAATAGGAATTTAAGTTACATCATGTTTAGATCGTTATCTATTCAACATGTTTATTTTGTGATATCATGTGTTTGCCATTATGATAACTAGCTTTTAAAGCATGCGAACTTAGATTTAGACCTTATAGGAGTTTAGATCACCTTTGCAAATGTATGTTGAGTAGACTTGGTTAAAATTGCACAAATCCGTTCATTACAAGTGACATAAGTAAATGACCATTCTGAACCCAACGGTTTGAGGTCTTCCCTTGCAAGGGGTGAGTGCGGCCTTAAATCATTTCCCGGTTCACATCGGGTGGTGACTCCATTATTCTCCGGTTTAGTCCCTCGTGGGATATTCTGTACTCCCGACCGGGCCGCGAGCCCGAAGCAGCATGCGTCGCCCAGTTTCTGTGTCCTACAGTCTGGCGACTCCACTGGCGAATAATGGAGTCGTAAGCTGAAAATGAGAAAAACCGTAGAAGATTCATTATTCTCCGAATGAATCTCCATTATTCTCTGGTGTGAACATTACTTCAGAAGGATCCAAAATGGTGACTACCTCCAGTGGAGTCGCCAGACTGTAGGACACAGAAACCGGCGGAGCATGTTGTTCCAGGCTCGCGGCCTGGTTGGGAGTACGAAGTAGCCCCCAGAGGACTAAACCGAAGAATAATGGAGTCACCACCCGGTGTGAACCGGGACAATGATTTAAGGTCGCACTCACCACTCGCAAGGGAAGACCTCAAACCGTTGGGTTCGGAATGGTCCCTTACTTATGCCACTTGTAATGAACGAACTTGTACAATAATTTAACCAAGTCTACGCAACATACATTTAGCAAAATAATCTACATCTAAGTTCATATACAGCCTAAATGTAAGTTTGTATGATTTAAAAGTAAATTCTCATAACGGCAAACACATAACATCACACAATAAACATGTTGAACAAATAACGATCTAAACATAACGTAAATTAAATTCCTATTGCGAAAAGTAAATAACTAAATCATGCATAAAGAAATAACGAGCTAAGCAAAATCATACTTCAAAATAAATAAATAATCTTCTAACGGCCTAATCATGTTTGAATACAAGGTTGGATGAAACGAAATATGTGAATCTCTCAAGAAGTACGTGGCATTGTATCCTGAGTGCAACACGCAATACCATCCATTCAGATTCGGCTACGGAATTTATGTCCGGGTTTCCATCCGATATACCGCAAAAGAGAACACATATTCCGCTCACCCGGAATCACATCATACACCAATTCATAATTCTCATGCGAAATAAACTAACAAAATAACTAAAAATAAAAGATAATAAATAAAATAGGTGCCCTCAGGTCTAACCTCTTTTGTCGTTTCTCGAAAGTGCGGTATACGATCTTCGGAAGGGTTGATGCTCCGTAATTCCTCCAGTTTACTGGTTTGGCACTTTCCTACGCTGTTTCGCTGTTCGGGTCGCTATTTTCACTTCGTTTGGCGGTGTTTCTGGTCACGGTATTAGGCTTACTGTTTGCGGTATTTAGGCAGATTTTTGCGGGTGCAGTTCACTATTTTACGGGGTAGTTTAGTCATTCAAACTGTGCAGTTTTTATGGTAAAAATTGGGTAGTTTTGCGGGTTTGTTTTGCGGTACTTTGAGGCACAGTTTAAGGCAGTTTCATTAGGATTTAAGTGAAGATTTTTGGTGGTGTTTTGGGTGCAGAACTGGGCAGAGTTTTAGTGGTTTTTGGGTGTAGAACTGGGCAGTTTTGGTGGTTGTTTTGGGCATGCAATGCAGAGGGCTGGTGACGTGAACAAAGGGGCTGCAGTGAGAGGTCTGAGCGTGAGTAAGGAGACTACAATGAGAGGTCTTTTGTGCGTGGACAATGGCTGACTTCAGAGGTACTTTTGCATAAATGGAAGACTTGTTCTTAGGGGCTGCTGGAAGGGGGTCTATAGGCATGTTAATTGGCTTAGGGTTGATGGTCACTGCTGTGGTGTGTTTTATGGCTGAGAGAGGAGAAATCATGAAGGGTTCTGTTTAGGGTTTTAGTGCGGGCAGTGGCTATTTGCGAGTGGTATGATGAGAGGGTTATGCAGTTTTTACGTGTGCATGAGGGCTGCTGTGAAGGTACTGGTTTGTGGCGTGAATAAGAGCAGATCTGGAGGCTGTTGAAGGTTGGTTTGCGTTGCTAGTGGGCTGTTCGGTGTCGAATGCGGGTGAGTGAGTTGGTTGCTTGAATAGAGTCAGGCTTATGTGAGGGCTGTTGGCTGTGAGTGTCTATGGTCTGGTCTCTTGCCGAGAGTAGCTTAGGGTTTATCTGGTGTGGCTGCTGAGAGCTTTTGGGAAAAGATAGAGAGGAGATAGGGCGTGTATAGAGAGAGTTGGGAGCTGCGTTTTGTTTGTTGTGAAATGTCGAGAGAGGAAGCTGCTCATGCTGATTATTCACGTCCAAGTTTGGTGTCGCTGCTGGGATCTTTTGGGAAATGAGAGAGAGGCGTGTAGAGAGTGAGTTGAGAGCTGCGTGGTCAGAGTGGAGGGTTTTATTGATGAAGGCTATGTGAAGGAGGCTGGTGCGTTGATAGTGCTAGGTCAGGGAGCTGTCGTCGTTGTTAGTTCATGTGAGTGGGTTCTTTTGTTGTTTGTTCATGTGTGAGAGGGCAGTGCATGTGTGATTTGGTTTGTTGTTTGGCTGAGGGTTACGTGGGGTGGCTGGTTCATGAGTGAGCAGTGTTGAAGGGCGTGTGAAGACTCTTGGTACGTGGAGGCTATGTGTCCTACAGTCTGGCGACTCCACAGTTTGAGGTCTTCCCTTGCGAGGGGTGAGTGCGGCCTTAAATCATTTTCCCGGGTCACACCGGGTGGCGACTCCATTATTCTCCAGTTTAGTCCCCGTGGGCTACTCCGTACTCCCAACTAGGTCACGAGCCATAACAGCATGTGTCGCCCAGTTTCTGTGTCCTACAGTCTGGCGACTCCACTGGGATAGAGAATCGGCCCCGAAATAATGTCTTATAACATTTTTGATTTGTGCTTTAAATTAACCATGTCTACTATGGTTTAGGAGTTTAATCAAGGGCATTATTAAAGCTAGGTGATGGTTTGGTGTCTTCCTTCACTCACTACCTTTCTATAAGGAAAAGTTGTGAAGGCACCTAGATAATCATTCACCAGTAGCTCATTGTGATAGACTAATTTAGAGGACTCGTTGTTTATTCATGTCACCAATGCGATAAGAGCCTAAGAGGCTTGGGTATTTAGAGAGTTCGCTCCACCCTCCCTCTGGGGAATCTACAACGGGAAATCCATTTGACAGTCAGTCACACACCATAACTCGTTGGCACGTACCTTAGTGTATAAAAAAAGGTGCGCTCACTTGGTCACTTGAACCCTTGAGTGGGGAGTCCTAGTTGTGGGCAATCCTTGTCAGCGAGAGTCTTTGTTTACACACCTGAAACCTACATCTGAACCTTAGTTGTATGACCAACATAAGTTATTTCTTTATGTTTGTGTTTGGGATCATCCTCATTTGGATTCTGTAGGACCTCTTGTCAAGAGATATGAACTTGTTGGGCCATTTAAACTGGGACAAGTTCGTGTCCTTTGACAATTGAGCCAAAAGCTCTTAAAATGCCGATGGGCCGTTTTATGTTTAGGTCTCTTATCATTTGAAGTTGTTTAGCCATGTTATCGCAAAGTGTAAACTTGTTGGGCCTTTTCAAATGGGATAAGTTTGCACCTCGCAATAGTATGATTGAATACTTTAAAAT